>VNJZ01009568.1:0-129296 GCA_008042795.1 Drosophila asahinai | reverse complement strand
TATTATTATATTATTATATTATTATATTATTATATTATTATATTATTATATTATTATATTATTATATTATTATATTATTATATTATTATATTAAATTATTATAATTTTATTTCTACCAAAACTAAATCTCCTCAAGTCTCTCCTGAATGGCTCGGAAGAAAGGAATATAGTTCCGCTCCTTCCATTGCACATTGATCAGCATGGTCTCCTTGGCCTGCTCGACTGCCTGCTTGATGTCCTTTAGCGACTCTCGTGAGTTGTCCAAAAAGTCCTTGAACTGATTGTAGTCCGTCCTAGAATGGACCTGGTCGGAGAGCGATGGCAAGAGCTCCGCCATGGTCGCAGTTACTGGATAGAAGCTGTAAGGGAAATATACAAATAAATATATGAGTAAATTTAAATAAATATAACTGAGTACATATGTACTCACTACTTGTGGATGAGATTCAGGTTGTCCATGAAGTACTTCTTGGCCAGCAGCCATCCCACTTGATTGGCGGCCACCGAGTCGAACATGGGCGCCGCATCCTGGCTCCGGATGTCGCCCTTCGGATCGAAGATCGTCTCCAGAATGCGTTGGAGTAGCCACACCTCCTGCGAGCAGGTCAGGGCAGCCAGAATGGTCTGCTTTTCCCCCGCCACATTGGCCTTCAGGTAGCGCGTCCACAGGAACTCCCAGTCCTCGTCGCTTCCAGATCTGATAGAGGTGCAATACACAGTGCTCCGAAGGTCGATGGGCACGGGGTTGGTCTCGTCAGGATTTTCCACCGATCTCCACTCGCGGAAGTAGTCCAGGGATCTGGGTACACAATCGGACACCTGGTACACGCAGGCAAAGGACACCACAGCCGTCTTCAGCTGGATCTCATCCTGTGACTGGATAGTTCCGAAGGTGTCGTTGATTCCATTGAGATCTTCGTAGATCGGGGTGATCAGCTTCCTTATGTAGCGCTATGGATAAGGGTTTTATTAGTAAGGATATACTCATCAAATGTGGACGCAAGCCTACCTTGTAAATTCCAAAGTTCGGAGTCCGTCGGACAATGTGAGCCACAAGCATTAGGTTTTCGAAGGCCACCCTCCAGGGAAGCAGCTCCCGCTCTTGGGGAAGATATTCCAGCACTCCCAGAGCAGTCTCGTAGTCCTGCTCTCCTGTCCAGGCGAAGTACAGGACGTCGTCGATCAGCTGGGCCCTGTTGACCACGTGGATGCTTCCGAAGTCCTTGCTGTTCAGGGTCTCGATGAGGAGCTGCCAGTTCTGGGCATCGTAGTTTACTTTGTAAGGAGCCGAGAGCCTGGTATTGAAGATCACCCACTGATCGGATCCAGGTAGACCATTGGTCGTCTTTGGCAGGCTCTGACCCTCCTTGCTGCACTCTAACCAGTCCTTGGGCGAAGTGTTGTTGAAGTCCTTTTCCGCCTGTGAGGTGTAACTGAGAGGCACCCACCAGCATCTTTCACGGTTGGATCGGGGTGCCTCGTAGTTCAGCAAGTAGCGCTCCTGGGTGAGCTCCGCACTCCTGGCAGCATAGTCCCGGGCCACGTGGATCACGGGGTAGCTGTCAGAGAATAAGTTATTAAACATTCTAATTTTAATTTTAAAATGAGACTCTTACCCCGTTTGCAGTGTCCACGAGTCCATGATGGTCTTCACCTCGAAGTTCTTGGGCAGAACGTCGTTCCTGTGTGCCGCCTGGGTGAGTGACTCCCAGAGGTTATCCTGCTCCGCGTTCTTGTACTCATACCTCTCCAGGTAGGATTTGAGACCAGAACGGAAGGTCTCTTCCCCCAAGAACAAGTGCATCATCCGGATCACCGAGGATCCCTTCTCATACGCGATATCATCGAAGCTTTCATTAATTTCCGAAACCATTTCAATCGGCCTCGAGATGGGATGACTGCTTTCCAGGGCGTCTCTTCCAAATATGGTCAGCAGGTTGTCCAACGAGTCCATTTCCAAGGTGCGCCACTCCGGGTGGATGTGAGCCACGCCCAAGCTGGCCACATACGTGGCGAATCCCTCGTTGAGCCACAGATCCGTCCACCACTTCATGGTGACCAGGTTGCCGAACCACTGGTGGGCCAGCTCGTGGGCCACAGTGTCTGCCACATTTATTTTGTCATCGAGCGAGGAGTGAGTCGCGGAGAAAAGGAGCGAGGTCTCCGAGTAGGGCACTAGACCCCAGTTCTCCATGGCACCGTACTCGAAGTCGGGCACGGCGATCTGATCGATTTTTGGCAGCGGGAACTTGATCCCGAATAGCTCTTCGTAGTATTGGAGCACCTTGGGTCCAAACTCTGCCGCATAATCGCATTGATCGATGGCATTGGGACGAGCCCAAGTGCGGAAGAGAGCTCCATTTGGCAGAGTGGAAGGTTTGTAGGAGAAGTCATTGATGGAATAGGCCACCAGGTAGGTGGACATGGGCACTGACTCCTGGAATTCAGTCCACACGTAATCCGGGAGGGATTCACTGAAGGGAAGAGGGATTTGTATTAAGAAAACTTTCTTAAAAATCCTAATAAACTCACTGTGCCTTCGTCTCCTTCACAGGCATATTGCTGAGACTCGTGTACTTCTTGTGATGTCCCAAAGTGACCACGAAGGGAGCCTTGTAGCTAGGTTCATCGAAACAAGGAAAGGCCCTACGTGCCGCAGCGGGCTCAAAATGAGTAAGGGAGAGCCATCTGAAACAAGATTGCAAACCTATTTTCTTCTTATTTATTTATTTTACCCCATTTCTTACCTTGTCTCATTCGCCTGAGGATCCAAGTAAGAACTGCGGTAGTATCCCTCAAGTTGCTCCTTCAGTTCGGCGGAAAAGGACAATTTCAGTTCGTAGATATCTCCAGCTAACAGTTCTTGGCATGTGTTCAGGATATAGTAGTCATGGGTGGGATTCACCTCAGTGGAGGATACACAGTTATCCTTCTTCTCCCCACCACTGACTTGGCTTATAGTTGTCTGAGACTCATCGATGATTAAATCCTTTGAGTGAAGAGTTATATTCTTGGTGTTCTCCAGGACTTCTATTAGGATTTTCACGGTTCCCGTGAAGCGAGACTCCTCTGGGTTATCCAAAAGGGTCAGAATGCTCAGGTGATACTTCTGGGGCCGAAGAGACGTGGGCAGGCGATAGTAATTATAGCTGGAATCGGAGCTGGCTGAGGCTAGGACCAAAGCGAATGCGAAAAGCAGGAGCCAGCTCATCATTCTGGGAACGAAATTATTTGTAAATATAATTAGATAGATTGAGTAACAAAGTTGAACTCACAAAACCTGAAATTATAATTAGTTCCTAATTAAATGTATGTAATCCCAGTGTGATAATCACAACAGTTTTAATCGCGAAATTACCTCCGAACAAAACGAAAGCCGCAGAGAGAATGAGCCAAGCTCTATGATCGCTCGGAATTATATATGCTTTCTGATTTTGAAAGGTTCCAGAGAGCGGTAGAAGCTAGGGTCTAACTGATAGCACTGCGCTGTGTTTTTTATGGATCATAAAATGCTAAAATAAAGCTTTCACCAATATGAATTAGCAGATTAACAGACAACAAAGTATTGTGATTGTATTCTTTGCCTGAGATTAATATTCTTCAACCTTTAATCACCCAAAAAAGGGGCTTTGCTGAGCCTTAGCAACATTTTCCCATTAAATTAGAGCTAGAACTTGAACAGAGTGCTCAAATCTGCCTTATGGCAGTGCATATACAATTTTGCTTTATTTAAAGATGTACACTGAGAGAAAGGCACTTGCCAATTTATCGCTCAATTTACCAATTTACCTCAAAGAATGCAAATAAATCAAGCATAAAGAAGAAAAGGATGTTCAGTGTAGAAACAAAAACAAATTATATTGGGATTAGCTGTGAGTAAAAAAAGATCAATGAAATTGTTGTTGGCTAGCTCGGTCTTATCAGTAAAGGACGGCGACACAAAGAGGAAAGTGCAATCCTTACATGTGGTATGGGCTCACACGCAGCCTATGCTATGGGATTTTACAAAAACAAATGTGATGCGTGGGCATAGGCTTGAGCATCACGGAACTAGAATATGCATCAATTTATTAATTTATTCAAGGAACTTGAAGGAACTAGTGAGTGGATCAGTTTCAATACGAGCCCTTCTCGAGGGTCCTGGTGAGCTGGGCCAGGTTCCGCTCCCTCCACTGCACCGTGGTGCGCATCAGCTCTAGGTTCCGCTGCACTGCCTCCTCAACGCCCTTCAGCGAGGGACCCGACCGGTTGACAAAGTCCTGGAACTCCTGGAAGTCGTGGCGGTCGATGATCTTCTGGGACAGTGCCGACAGCAGGCTTGACATGGGCCTGGTGAAGGGCTGGTAGCTACGGAGAACAGTTAATAAATAAATAAAGATCCTTGGGTTGCTTCCTTAGCACTTACTACTTGTAGATTTGCTCCACGTTGTTTATGAAGTACTTATGGGCCATCATCACGCCCACTGGGTTGGAGGCCACCGCATTGAAGCTCAAGTACGCGTCCTGTTTGCGAATCTCGCCCTCCGGATCGAAGCTCATCTCCAGCATCCGCTGCAGGAGCCACACCTCCCGCGTGCAGCCCAGCGCGTGCAGGATGTCGTCCTTCTCGGAGGCCACGTTCGCCTTCAGGTACCGCGTCCACAGGAACTCCCAGTCCTCCTCCGATCCGTGCCAGATCGCCCAGCAGTACACAATGGTGCGCAGGTTGACGGGCACCGGGTTCTGCTCGTCGGGTTGGGGCTTCGCCTGCCACTGCCGGAAGTAGTCCACCGCCCGGGACACGCAGTCACCCACCTGAAGCAGGCAGGCCAAGTCCACCACCGTGGTCTTGAGCAGGACCTGTTCCTGGTCGTGAATGGAGGCGAAGGTGTCGTCCATGCCGTTCAGGCGCTGGTAGATGGGCGCAATCAGTAGCCTTACGTGGCGCTGAGGATTAGGGATTAGGATTAGGGATTCCAGGTTCAAGTAATATATGGGAAACCTACCTTGATTAGCCCCCATTGCGATGTCCTGCGAACTATGCGGGTTATGTACTTCAGGTTATTCAGGGCCGCCTTCCAGGGCAGCAGCTCCCGTTCCTGGTGAAGGTACACTACGGCCCTCAGAGCGGTCTCGTAGTCCTGCTCTCCTGTCCAGGCGAAGTACAGGATGTCGTCGATCAGCTGGGCCCTGTTGACCACGTGGATGCTTTTGAAGTCCTTGCTGTTCAGGGTCTCGATGAGGAGCTTCCAGTTCTGGGCATCGTAGTTCACCTTGCAGGGCACCGACAGCCTGGTATTGAAGATCACCCACTGATCGGATCCGGGTAGACCATTGATCGTCTTGGGCAGGCTCTGACCCTCCTTGCTGCACTCTAACCAGTCCTTGGGCGAGGTGTTGTTGAAGTCCTTCTCCGCCTGTGAGGTATAGCTCAGAGGCACCCACCAGCATCCTCCATGATGGGACCGGGATAGCTCGGTGTTCAGCAGGTAGCGCTCCTGGGTGAGCTTGGCACTCCCTGCATCATAGTCACGGGTCACGTTGATCACGGGGTAGCTGTCAGAGAATAAGTTATTAAACATTATAATTTTAAATTTAAAATTAGAGCCTTACCCCGTTTGCAGCGTCCACGAGTCCATGATGGTCTTCACCTCGAAGTTCGTGGGCAAGGCCTTAATCCTGTGTGCCGCCTGGGTGAGTGACTCCCAGAGGTTGTCCTGCTCCGCGTTCTTGTACTTATACGTCTCCAAGTAAGACTTGAGACCAGAACGAAAGGCCTCCTCTCCCAGGAACAGGTGCATCATCCGTATCACCGAGGATCCCTTCTTGTACGAGATTATATTGAAGCTCTCCCCTATCTGCGACACCCCCTTAATGGGTCTCGAGATGGGATTGCTGCTCTCCAGGGCATCCTGGCGGAACACTTCCCACAGAGCTCCGATCGCGGCTCTGTCCTGGGACTGCAACTCCGGGTGGATGTGGGCCAGGCCCAGGCTGGACACATACGTGGCGAATCCCTCGTTGAGCCACAGATCCGTCCACCACTTCATGGTGACCAGGTTGCCGAACCACTGGTGGGCCAGCTCGTGGGCCACCACATTGGCCACCCCGACCTTGTCCGCCTGCGAGCCGTAGCTGCTGGAGAAGAGGAGCGTCCCCTCCCGGTAGATGACCAGGCCCCAGTTCTCCATGGCGCCGGAGTTGAAGTCCGGCACGGCCATCTGGTCCACCTTCGGCAGCGGGAACTTGATCCCGAACAGCTCCTCGTAATATTGGAGGACTTTGGGTCCAAACTCCGCCGCGAAGCTGCACTGGTCGATGGCATTGGGACGGGCCCAGGTGCGGAAGAGGGGTCCGTGGGGCAGGGTGGAGGCCTTGTAGGAGAAATCGTTGACGGAATAGGCCACCAGGTAGGTGGACATGGGCACGGACTCCTGGAACTTGGTCCACACGTAGTCGGGAATATACTCACTGAAGGGAAGAGGGATTTTTACCAAGACAAATTATTAAGAAATTGAAGAAAAACCCACTGATCCATGGTCTCCCTCACGAGCATGTTGGATAATCCCGTGTAGTTCTTGTGATGCCCCAAGGTGACCACGAAGGTGGCCTTGTAGATGGGCTCATCGAAGCAGGGAAAGGCCAGCCGGGCTGTGGCCGGCTCGAATTGAGTGACGGTGAGCCATCTGAATCAAGAGAAAACCACGTCAGCACCTCAGTATCCCCTTCTTTATCAACAAAAGCTGCCACCTCGTCGCGTTCTCCACGGGATCTTTGTAGGAGCTGCGGTAGTAGCCTGCCATCTTCCGATTCACCTCGTCGGAGAAGGACAAGTGCAGCTCATAGATACTCCCGGCCAACAGCTGGTGACACGTGTTCATTATGTAGTAGTCGTGGACGAGGTTCTCAGCCGTGGAGGACACACAGTTATCCTTGTTCCCTGCCCCACTGATTTTCCTGAGCGTCGTCTGGGAGTTGTGGATGGTCAGGTTCTTCGAGTGCAGCGTTATGTTCCTGGTGTTCTGCAGGACTTCTATGAGGATTGTCACAGATCCCAGGAACCGAAGGTCCTCGGGATCCTCCAGATAGGTCATGATGGTCAGGTGATACTTCTGGGGCCGCAGAGCCGTCGGCAAGCGGTAGTGGTCATAGCTGGCGGAGGCCAGTCCCAGGCCCAGACCAAGGATTGCCACGCAGAAACCAAACCACTTCATGGTAGATTCTGATGGTAAGTGAGGATGAAATCTATAGTTCAAGCATAGCGAACTACAGAGAAATTAGCGGAATTAATTGCATAAATTAGGCACAGTAGAAAGCGGCTAAGAAAATATCAAACCTTAGCTTTTATATTAACAATATTAAGGTTATAGTATAGTTTGCATTTCATTCACTACAAAATCTATATGCTCATTATCGCCATAAAGCGATTCGCTAGGCATTATCTCTCTGAACTGGTGAACTGTAAACACAAAACTGATTTGTTTCTAATTAGGTAATTAATAAAAACACAATACATATAATTATGATAAGCAATCAACAATCGATATGTAAATAAACAATACAATTTTATAAACAGTACAATTTTATAAACAGTTCAATGTTCACTAAGAAAATCAAGAAGTTTATTTGTTTATTATAATTTTTATTGCCTTTTTAATATTTACTGCACCATAATAACAATTTGTTCACGCCGCAACCTTGATAAATTATTACAAAATATTCAGAGTGCGGTGCTTAATGTTTATAGGAACTTTCACTGGGATTTCACCTGATTTACATTTCATTAATTGAGTTCAGGTTACTGAATATTTATAAGTATTTTGATTTGTTTATGATTATTCAGGTTACTGAACCTTTATAATTCTTCTGATTTGTTTATATAATGGGTTCCATGCACTCACACTTCTCGAAAGGAAATAAAATTCGAATAAACCAAATAAATTCGAATTTCCGCAATCAACAAACGAACTCAGCGGAGGGCGGTGACCGAATGCGGCTAAAATGCGAATCTAAAGTCTGCCAAGCGTTAATTTTTCAGAGAGCAAAAAGAGCAGAACTATCTTGGAAAATTGAGAGATTGCAACGTCTAACAGCAAACTTATGAGAAGGAAATAATTAAAATTATTATGTATGGTTTAACACTGCGTATGTGTAATTTTCCCTCCCTCACAAACCCATTTAATTTAAATCTATAAAATAAAACATCACTTCCGTTGATTCATCCGAATAATACTAGAGTGTATTAAATATTTTATTTAGGGGACTTTAAATATTCATAATATTCCTGCTGAAACTTGGAGATTCCTTCTTTAAAATGAGCTGATGAGAGTCACTGGGGGCAATCTAGAGGAGCTGCTGGATGGAGCGCGACATTTGGTGGTAGTTGCGCTCCTTCCACTGCACATTGGTGAGCATGATCTCCAGAGTCTGCTGGATGGCCTGCTCCAGACCCTTGAGCGACTGCCGCGAGTTGTTCACGAAGTCCTTGAACTCATTGAAGTCGGTCTGGGTGATGACCTGCTCGGAAAGTGGCGACAGGAGACGGGACATGTCCTTGGTAAGTGGATGGTAGCTGAAAAAAATAGAAAAAATATAGATATAGATATTAGTCAGTAGGGAATAGGGAATAACTGAGTGAACAACAAAGTGGCCAAATGAAGAAATGAACAAGTGAACACATAAAAAAATGAACAAATTAACGAATAAACAAATGAACAAATTAACGAATAAACAAGTGAATAAGGAAACAAGTCAGCAAATGAACAAGCTAAAAAATGAACAACTTAACAAGTGAACAAGTAAATAAATTAACAAAAATAAGAATTCAGAAATAAACAAATGAACAAATGAACAAATGAACAAATGAACAAATGAACAAATGAATAAATGAACAAATGAACAAATGAACAAATGAACATATGTACCAATGAACCTATGAACCAATGAACTAATAAACTAATGAACAAGTGAACAAATAAACAAATGAAAAAGTAAATAAATTAACAAATGAACAAGAACACAGATGAACAAATGGACAAATGATCAAATAAACAAATAAGCAAATGAACAAGTGAACAAGTTTACAAGTCAACAAGTGAACAAATCAATAAATGAACAATGAACAAATACAGAAATCAGCAAATGAACAAAGGAACAAGTAAAAGAATGAACAAATGAACAAGTAAAAAAATGAAAAAGTGTAGAAATGAACAAATAAACAAGTGAACGAATAAACAAATAGAGAAATTAAAAAATTAACAAATTAAATAAAATTAAAATTACTCTCTACTTGATACTTACAATTTGTAGATGAACTCCACGTTGTCCATAAAGTACTTCTTGGCCAGCAGGAAGCCCACCTCGTTGAAGGCCACCGCCTGGAAGGCCCACATCGAGTCCTGCTTGCGGATGGCCTCCTTGGGGTCGAAGGTCAGCTCCAGGTAGCGCTGCAGCACCCACACCTCCCGCGAGCAGCCCAGAGCGGTCAGGATGGTCCTCTTCTCGGCAGCCACATTGGACTTCTTGTACCGCGTCCACAGGAACTCCCAGTCGGCATCCGAACCGTGCTTGATGGCCGTGCAGTAAACCGTGCTCCGCACATTGATGGGCACCGGGTTCTTCTCGTCGGGATTCGGCTCCGCCTGCCACTTGCGGTAGTAGTCCACGGCCCGAGGCACACAGTCATCCACCTGGTACTGACAGGCCCAGTTGACCACCATGGTCTTGAGCAGGACCTGATCCTGCTGCTGAATGGCGCCGAAGGTGTCATTGATGCCGTTCAGGTGCTCGTAGATGGGCGAGATCAGCTTCTTCATGTAGCGCTGTTCAGTAGAGAATTATTTTGTGTTATTATGGGATCACAAACTATTTTAAAGAGGCCTCTATATAGAGATTTATCTCGGACTTACGACAAAGAATAGCTTTTCGATCGGGAGTGAGTGTTAGGTGTGAGCAATTTTGAAAGTTTTTTCGTTTCGAAATACAAATGGATACGGAAATACGAAATGGATCAGATACGGAGACCAGGGAAACCAGGACCTACCTTGAAAAACTCAAAGTCGGGCGTCTGCCGGACAATGCGGCCCACTCGCTTCAGGTTCTCGAAGGCCGACTTCCAGGGCAGGTACTCCCGCTCCCGCTGCAGGTACTCGATCAGCCGCATGGCTATCTCGTAGTCCTGCTCCCCGGTCCAGGCCAGGTACAGGGCGTCGTCGATCAGCTGGGCCCGGTTGATCACGTGGATGCGCTCGAAGTCCCCACCAGTCAGCGTCTCTATGAGGAGCTTCCAGTTCTGGGCATCGTAGTTAACCTTGTACAGCGTCGAGAGCTGCGTGTTGAAGATCACCCACTGGTCGGACCCGGGCAGCTCCTTGATGGTCTTGGGCAGGCTCTGGCCCTCCTTGCCGCACTCCATCCAGGCCTTGGGCGCCGTGTTGTTGAAGTCCTGCTCCCCCTGGGTGGTGTAGCTCAGGGGCACCCACCAGCAGCCGCCGCGATGGGCACGGGCTATCTCCGTGTTGAGGAGGTACCTCTGCTGGGTCAGCTTGGCGGTCTTGGCCTCGTAGTCGCGGGTCACATTGATCACGGGGTAGCTGGAAGAGAAGGTTATGACCATTCGACTCTCTTGGGATAGTAACAAGTGGGAAAGCTACAGTCGAGTGTGACCGACTGTGAGATACCTGGTACCCAAAGCATTGAGGGTTTTATTAAATTAGACATGTACATGGAAAAAAGAAAATGTTGACAAATGAAGACAAAAGTAGCTAGAAACATGTTGAGCAACATTAAAAAAAGACAAATGTTGCTAGGGACATCTCTCTCTCAAAAGCTATGTGCTCAGACACCCGGAAAGTGTTCCTGAGCATTGCGATAGAGCGAGAGGGTAACTATTGACCTCTTGTTTTGACTCAATGCTACAGAACCCTTTTCGAGTGTCTGAGTTCTTAGCTTTTGAGACTCTATTGTTTAATAACTTTCATGTTTACCGTTCGATTTTACTCAAATTTTCATAACACGTCCGCGATTGCCTACCTTTTTATTATATCTATGTGCAACAGATTCCAGTGTTGTCACCAAATTTTTTAGCTCTAGCCTTATAGTCTCTGCGATCTGTTGATTCACATGGACGGACGGACAGACGGACACGGCTAAATCGACTCGGCTGGTGACGCTGATCAAGAATATATATACTTTATAGTAGAGGCGTCAAACTACCGGTGGCACTATCGATAGTATCGATGGTTTGTATTCTGCTTGCACCATCCGTAGTTTGAAAACAATCGCAATAGTTACGTCCCCATAAATTATTATAATTGTTAGCTTGAAACTAAACCAATTCTAATTAGAAAATAAAAATATAAATTACAAGATACCAAAACTAAAAAAATTGTCTGACTATTTGTATTAATTTTTAAATTATTACTATATAAAATCTATAATCTAAAGATCTTTATCAAATTACTAAGGGATACCCTAAACTTTTTTGAGTATTTTTTTAGATGAACACCCATTTTTTTTTTTTTAATTAAATAGGTCGGTACTATCGCGATAGTATCGATAGTTTGCGAAAAAAAAACTCGAAACTATCGATGGTGCCAATACCGGTAGTTTGACATCTCTATCTTATAGGGTCGGAGATGCCTCCTTCTGCCTGTTACATACATTCTCGGTGGGCAATAACTTATAATACCCTTGTACCCTATGGGTACCGGGTACAAAAATCACGCCAGGACTCACCCCGTTTGCAGAGTCCACGAGTCCATGATGCTCTTGATGTCGTAGCTCTTGGGCAGGGCGCGGTACTTGTGCGCCGCCTGGGTGAGCGACTCCCAGAGGTTGTCCTGCTCCGCGTTCTTGTAGGAGTACTTCTGCAGGTACGCCTGCAGGCCGGAGCGGAAGGACTCTTCTCCCAAGAACAAATGCATCATCCTTAGCACCGTGGAGCCCTTCTGGTAAGAGATCTGATCGAAGCTCTCGGAGATCTCCGACACCATCTGAATGGGACGCGAGATGGGATGGCTGCTCTCCAACGCATCCCTGCGGAATATGGTCAGCAGATTGGACAGCGACTCCTGCTCCATGGCCCGCCACTCCGGGTTGATGTTCTCCACGCCCAAACTGGCCACATACGTGGCAAATCCCTCGTTGAGCCACAGATCCGTCCACCACTTCATGGTGACCAGGTTGCCGAACCACTGGTGGGCCAGCTCATGAGCCACCACACTGGCCACCCGCTGCTTGTCCGCCAGCGAGGAGTGGGCCGCCGAGTAGAGCAAAGCGATCTCCCGGTAGGTGACCAGACCCCAGTTCTCCATGGCCCCAGCACTAAAGTCGGGCACGGCGATCTGGTCGATTTTGGGCAGCGGGAACTTGATGCCAAAGAACTGCTCGTAGTACTGGAGCACCTTGGGTCCAAACTCCGCGGCATAGTCGCACTGATCGATGGCATTGGGCCGGGCCCAGGTGCGGAAGAGGGCGCTGTTGGGCAAAGTGGAGGGCTTGTGGGCGAAGTCGTTGACGGAGTAGGCTATGAGGTAGGTGGACATGGGCACGGACTCCTCGAACTCGCACCAAATGTAGTCTGGGAGGGATTCACTGCAGGGAAGGGGAATTATTAGGTTACAAATAATTTTAAAATTCTAGAAAACCCACTGTGGCTTGGTCTCCTTTACAGGCATATTGCTGAGACCCGTGTACTTCTTGTGGTAACCCAGGGTGACCACGAAGGGCGCCTTGAAGTCGGGCTCATCGAAGCAGGGAAAGGCCAGGCGGGCCGAGGCAGGCTCAAACTGGGTGACCGAGATCCATCTGCAAGGAATTACTTTATAATTACTTTCTCTATAATTAATTAATACCAAAACCCACTTGGTCCTGTTGGCCTCGGGATCCTTGTAGGAGCTGCGGTAGTAGCCCTCCAGCTGTCGATTAAGATCAGCGGCAAAGGGCAGGTAAAGCTCGTACACCTGGCCCGCCAGCAGCTCCTGGCACGTGTTGAGTATGTAAAAGTCATGGGTGGGATTCACCGACGTTGAGGACACGCAGTTATCCTTCCCACCGACCTGGCTCAGCGTGATCTTGGACTCGTCGATGGTCAGGTTCTTGGAGTGCAGCGTAATGTTCTTGGTGTTCTCCAGGGCCTCTATCAGAATCCTCACGCTTCCGGTGAAGCGCAGATCCTCGGGATTCTCCAGCTGGGTGAGGACGCGCAGGTGATACTTCTGCGGACGCAGCGAGGTCGGCAGCCGGTAGTAGTTGTAGCCAGATTCGAACTGGATGCCAGACTCCTCCGACTCTTGGGAATCGGACTGGGCTAGGCCCAGGCCAAGGGCCACCACGAACAAGAGAAACCACTTCATGGCGGATTCTGGGGAGGAGGAAGGAGGAAATTAAGTTGTTGGAGGGGCGTTCAAGCGCAGCAAGCCGAAGCAATTAACTAAAGCACTTTGGCAAATCGCGTACAGTGGACACCACTTAACGGGGACACGGCTCGGAAGAGGGAAATTAATTAGGGTTTACTTCTATATTTAATTTAGTAATTTATTTTATTTATTTAATTTTATATTATATCTAAAACAATATTTGTTAACATCTAAGCCTCAAAGAATATTCTATATAGCTGTAATTATTTGCAATTAAATTTAAAAACAATTATTTCTCAGCCAAAAACACTCTATATATTTTAAAACCTAAGGTGGCTTTAACATAAAATATTTTATTAATTAATATATGAAATTTTTAGGCCAAAAAATATTAAATAATATTTAGATACACAAATGAAAAGTTCGTGCTTAAACCTATTTAAAATTATTTACTCCAAAATATAAAGTTGTCTTTATAATAATAAAAAAAAGCTACTCTCCCCTCTAAAATATATTTTTTCAGTCTATTTATATTCATTTTATTTTATGTATTATAAATCTTAAAATTTTTTTTAGCTTTTATTATAAGCCAGTCTTTACTGTTGAAATAAAATCGCACTTTTTACAGTATTTTTTGCGGTTTCGCTGATTTACTTCAAATTAATGCAAATTGTTTTTATTTATTATGTTTTCTTTGCCACGGTTGTTTTATTTTCAATTAATGCAAATTGTTTTCATGTTTTCTTTGCCATTGTTTAGTTTTTTTGATTCAAAATGCCGAGCACGTATTAAGGTCTGGGCCAATGAAACCCAAAGAGACTCCTCCTCACACTATGCGCCGTCTACCGTCTACGTGGCTTAACTGATTTAATTGTATTAAAAATATTACACTTTGCTAAAGGTACTTGAAATTATAGACTCTTAATCTTTTTCGTAGGTAAGTCTATAGACTAAATACCTTGTTAGTTCATTTTAAACACATCGATCTAATAATTAAGTAATAACTAGAAGAAGATCACTGTATGATTAACTTTATAAGTCAATCACTTATATTCCGTTTGTCCTTTAAATATTTTACTTTTTAATTAATTGAGTCTTTAATAAGAACTGCGTGAGTTTGCTTGATTTTACCAATTAATACTGATTCTCCTTTACTTTTTATTTTGTTTCATTCGCCCTTTCCTTATTCGTTCATAAGGTTCTTTACAGTTAAAGTTTCTAAGCACCATGGGCTTTGGCCCTAAAATATTGAGCATTTATACAGTGGTGCCTAAGTAATCATTAAGGAGAATTAAGTTTAATTATGTTTAAATAAATTTAGCTTTAATTTGGTAAGAAAATCTAAAAGAAACAATATTTTTTCGATTTTCTGAGGAAGTTCTAAGTTATACTCTTATTTTAAAGCTTTTAATTAATTTTCAGATAAAGTGTTTAAATTTAGTTTGAGCTTGTAAATCATTTAGCACCTAATGACAGGGTATAGTTTGTTTGTTTTAATAGTTTTAAACTTGATTGTGATTTATTATCACAAAGCTGTCAATAAGCTGTCAATAATAAATTAACATCTAAAAGCCCCTCGTTTTTTGAGCACTTTTTAAAATGATTTATCTAGTTTAAATTAATATTTGTAGATAGTATTTTAGTGCTTATTCTTAGGCTACTACTTATCACATTCTCTTTAATTTCCAGACATTTTCTTTCCCTCTAAAAAGCTTCTATCCATAAAAATGTACCTTCTTTTACCTTGTTCCTTCTTCCTTTTCCCCATCTCCTAGACCAAGTCTCCTTGTCCTGGGATGCCCAGGAACAGCAGATAAAGCAAACTTGCATACATATTTCTATATATACTGGATAAACCAGATTGCAACGCCCAGCTAGTTTATTTCCTCTGCGCACCTCTCCTTCCTTCTGTCATTCTTAATTATGCAAAAGTTGTTTTCTTTATTTTTTTATTTGGCTTGTTCTTTCCAGGTTCTTTGAGTGCATATGTATGTATAATAAATAAATTAATGTAAATGCGACTGCGGGCAATGAACTTGAGTGATTAGCATATGGGTAATACATATTATCATAATTATTATGCATGATACAAATTATGAAATTGGGTTAACAAACATTAACTATGCTTAAAGTTTCCACCATTCTTTTTATGAAATTATAAATGGTAATTATATTGGTTAATACTAAATTAAAACTTTATTTTTTATCTTTTTTACTTGACACTCTTCTTAATTAAAACTATCTTAATGATCAATCTCATTTAGCTTTCTTTAAATACTTAAATAAAAACAAATTCCCAATTATAGTAACTACAAAAATAACTAAAGCTTTCACGACTCACGGTTATTTAATTAACCTTAGTCAATAACTTTTGCGTACTTCCCTTATGGGAATTGCGAAGCACGTGCTGGGCTTGACATTGACTTATCAATTGAACTATAGATTGCTTTCAATACTTTACAATCACTGGCCAAATAGTAGCAGTAATTATATATTAAATAAAATAAATAATATTAAAAAAAAACTAACAAGTAAAAAAATATATCTATTAAATAAAATAGATTTACGTACTATAAAACATAAACCGAGACAAAATTATAATGTGAAATCTACAATGAATTTATTTAAGTCGAAATCGAAGTGACAATTATTTGGTTTTATAAAAAATAAGAAGATATAAGAAGAATTGAATCATATTTTATATATTTATATAAATACAAAAATGTATTCATTTTAAATTAAATATAAATATATAAATAAATATAAAAACATCAGTTTAAAATAAAAATATTATATTAAAATGTAATTTTGCAAGCTGGGGATATCACTTTTAATCCTATTATTTTGACCGCACTTGTAAACTAAGTATATGGGATTCCTCGCTAATTGATTTGCCTGAACTTTAAAGTGCCAGCCGGTTTTTAGAGTATTTATTATTATTTATATTCCTAAAGTTGCCTTTAAACTACAAAAATGTTCTTAAGACCTTTAGAAGAAAGAAAGTTCCTGTACTTTTTACGACTAAACCATATCTAGTGTTAATTGGTAATTCAACATATTTTCTTTGAAAGAAATCAATTCATTTAAAATACCCAAAAATACTTAGGACCTAAAGAAGTGAAGAATTTAACACCTGAAATTAATATTCTTTATTTTACGATACAGAAAATGTATCATTTGTTTATTTTTAACTGCTGCCCCAGAACATAAAACTTGTATTAAATTGTATTTTTTTTCAAGCTGTCCCTAGGGTATTATTTATTATTTTCCAAGCCCAAGAGCTTACTTAGATTATTAATTTGTTTTGGCAGCTGAAACTGGCTTTGTCTTGCTCCGTTTTAATTTTTTGTGTTAGTAAATATATAATTAGTAATTGTTGTTCTCAGCTGTTCTGCAGGGTGATAATTAAAGTACCAAATTCAGCACTTCAAACTTGTTTCGTATTCTTAGCACTCTGTGAGTGCACACTTCAAACTTTTTTGTGCCGAATTTTTTTTTGGTGCGTTGTTAGGTGTCTCGTGATTTCGGGGTTATTCCAATTTGTTTTGGGTTTTATTTTATTTTGTCAAGCTGCTGCACTCGAGGTGCTTGACACACTAAAAATTCTAACAACGAACCGTTTAAGGCGCCACAAAATCCGGGGGCACGAATCTCGATGGAGAACTAGACAAGACAAGGACCGAGTGTGCGACCTGTTCGGCGGTCGACGCGAATCTGAGGTTTCCTGAGCGCCGCGCTTTCATCTTTATAGGCCCCTCCAGCTCACGCACACCTACACGCAGCTACACTCGCCAACAGGGCTGGGGAATTGAGCGGGAGCAGAGCGCTCAGTGAGACGTGGACGGCTTAGAGACCAAAGCGCTGCCTTGGCGTCGGCGCAGAGATTCTCCCTTATCTCTCATTTATTTTTTTATTTTTTGCCATCATAGAGGAAGGCAAAAAGTATAAATAATTAAAGAAAAACAGAAAGGGATGGAAAGGTGACGTTTTAATACTCTTTAGGCTGAAAGTTTTGTAGGTTTCCAGTACTTAGCAGAGCTGCCCAGGCTGTGACCCCGGGTGTCACCAGTAAATGGGCTTTAAACTAGCCAAAGTTTATTAAGAATAAATTTAATCAGAACTTTATAAATATTCCGAGAGCCATAATTCTTAAATCCTATTTGTTCAGGTACGTGAAATGCCTTCTCTATATGATATATATTCTTTGGTGAGACGTTAAGCTCCTATCTATAGTTTTACTTTATTTTTTTACGGATATAAGTGTATTATTTTCTTCACCAATAAATAATAGAACCACCTCGAAGAGCGTATAAAATACAACATTCAATACAACACCACACACACGAACAGCGGGGGATTGCAATGAAATAATGGCAGGGCTTACCCGGCGTATGCGCAATTTTGATTCACACTGCACACACACACACACACACACTCGCACACATCGACAGATGTCACTACGTGTTTTTGACCTTAATTGCGCTGATTAACCCATTTCTTTCTATTTCGTATGCCAGCAGCCACTCGAGCCACTCGACCCTAGAGTTCACCTCCCCAAAAAAAAGAGACCCAAAAGCCCCTTTCTTTTTTCTTTCCTGAGGCAGACCCCCGCGGCGGCAGGGGCGTAGATAAGAGGACACGAAAACACAAACACGGTCGCAAAAAGGGGAAAAAATGCGCAAAGAGCCAACCAAAACAAACCGAGTGTGCAGACAGACACAGCATGCTGGCTCACACAAGGGGGCACTGAGGGGTTAACCCTTTGAGATTTGTTTTGGTAAATTTCTAGGGCGCCAACTTAAAGAAGGCTTAGAAAAAAAGGTGCTAAAATAATAGGGGACTTAATTAACCTTAAGAGAAAGCCCAGAAAATATATAAGTGTAGGTACTTATTTTCTGATATTATATTTGTTTTTATGTTTTTATAAAACCAGAAAGTATGCTACAAATAAAGTGAACTGGTAACTGAAACATTTAATTGCTTACTTTTCGACACTTTTTTAAATGATTTTCCTGAGATTTAAAATAAAACTATTCAACAAGCTTTCAAATATATTAAATTCTTCGTGGTATAAGCGAACAAAAAATTCCCGCCTTCGTCTTTAATGTTTTTTAAATTATAATCTCTAAAATTCTGTGTATTTCCGAAGCACCATTGGATTCAAAGAATCCCCCATAAATGGGGAATTACTGATAAGAAACGTATTAAAAGCAAATAATTTAAATAGCTTCACAAAGGTATAAATACGAAAGTGAATAAACTTTTACACAAATCATTCTTTTCAATATTTGTTTTTAGGAATTAAAAATTCCTGTATCTCCTGTATTCAATGGGTTAACTTGGCATGGCAATCGGATCCACAGCTCTCCGCCGTAAATATTCATAGGGAGGGTTCGCTCTGCCGTTTGGCTAATTGCCACAAACCGCGCTCTTGGCTCTTATCCGCACTTTGTTTTTGGGGATTAAATGCTCTGCTCTGATAGTTTTCAGGAAGGGGCAGTGTAAGCCAAATGGGAATCGAATAAAAGCAATAAAAAATAATCTTCTTACGCGTAAACTGATTAAACAAATGGTGGAAAAAAGGCTGGATGGCAAATTAAATAGCTCATATTTCAGAGAGCTGAGGATTTTAGGAAAGAAAGTTGTTGGTTCTTAGAAATTGGAGATTAAAAAAATATTAAACAATGCATCGGAATACAGTTAATTTGTAAATGTGTAGCAAAATACTTAACATTGTGTTAAAGTCTTTAAAGGTAAATAATTATGAATTCAGATACTTAAATCCCCTTATTTTGAATTTCTTAACTTAAAGTTTAAAAGCTTTAATCACCTGGTTTATTAACAACAACAACATGTTGATTATATATTTAATTTAAGGTTTAAAGTTAATTAATTAATTAATTAATTTAATTTTTTACAGACATCTAATGTTGATTTTTATAATTTTGTTCTAGGAAATAGTTTATATGTATATAAAATGTGTTCTGATTATTTCAGTTAAATTTTTAGTTTAAATTTCTTTCTCAGATTAATCGTAATTCGAAAAAGCCATTAACAATTTATTTAAACCATTGGAAATTAATTATTATTATTATTTTTTTTAAGAAGTTTATTTTTAAACTCTGAAAAGTTTTTTAATAAGACCTAACACCCGTCCTTCCGGCACCACTTTTACCAAATGCCCTTCATTTCTTATTTTTGGTGATTCACTGCAGAGATAGAGTGGACACCACAAAACTGCTTTTTCGGGAGGGCCTCCTAATTTATTTTATTATTTATTTTTAAAACGAAATTTTGAATCTTTTCTTCTATTTCTGTGCTTTTGAAAGGAATCTGGCGGTTTTTTAATAAGACCTAACACCTTATCAATGAAAATACCAACAACAAAATTCAAAATTCTGCGGTGTTTTTAAGTTTTTACCAACGGTCACACCGTGAAAATTTTGTTTTAAAAAAAATTCAAAAATAGCGCCCCCTAGCGTGTAAAAATAAAAAGGTGTGTATTTTACACACAAATTTTGTATACATACCCGGTACAACAACCACAATGGTGTACTCCGGCGGTTGGCAGCCTTGAAGATCCTCGATGCCCAGTCAAACGATGCTGCGAAATAACGGACAACACGCGCACCTTTAGGCTCCAGCTGGACAGCTCCAGGTGATCAACTGGGACGTTTTGCTGACCGTGATCGATTAATATCACAGTGTAATATTATGAAATGAAATTTAATACATTTAAATGAAATGTGTCAAGTATACGTATATTTAATCTGTGTTCTCAATTAATAAATAAATAATAAATTTAAATGAAATGTACACCTCATGGCGATATTTAGAGTTTAAGCTTAAGGCGTTGCCGAATACGGAGTTGTAGGTAATTTTGTTGATTTCCTGAGAGTATAGTTTCTGTAACACCTAATTATGGCTCATTGATGTACTCGCATAAAGTGGCTAATACCCCACACTGTGTTTATATCAACAGACTCCCATTTTCCCGCCCTTTTAACGCTTCTTGGCGCTGAAAAGTGCGAAGTAAAATCAAGAAAAAGCCAGTAGTTTTTCAGTTCTGTATTAAGTATTTTTATATTTTATAATTGATGGTCTCTTTGTTCATTAATATTGCCTTTTCTTTTTGATGCAAAAATAAGCTTTGCTTAAATAATAATAAATCCTTACATAGTAAAAGATTTGCTTGTTTGTCTTGTTTTTTTTTTTTTAGTTTTTCGAATTTTTGTTGTTTACGGATTACATAAAAATAAACAAATAATAAGCGTAAAAATTGGTACCTAGCTAGAAGTTTTTAACTCTTGCAACTCTTATTAAGTAGTTTCCTTAAACATAAGAATGAATTTGTGTGATTCGTGCGATATTTTATGTGTTTTTAGTAGCCATTTTTTGGGTCTGCTTATCATCTAAGTGAAATGATGAAGGGGTCTGTAGCAAGCTCTTAAATTTATAATGATTTCGATTTTGTTTAGATTATAATGCACATTCTTTCGTTTTCGCTCTTTTTGTCATCAAAATTTGAACTAAAAGTGCTAAATAATAAATTGAACTAAAGCCGAATTTCCATACATTAAAAACAAATAAAAACTAAATGAAATTCTGTGTGTGTGTGTGTTGTGCGAATTATGAGAGTGTGTGTCCGACTTAAAGTAACGATTATTAACAAATGAAAATCAACAAAAAACCAACTTAAAAATGCATCGCTCTGGAAAATAAATACAACTAAGCGTCTAGAGTTATATACAATACGATAACACCTCAATCCCCAAATAACACCTCAATTTACAGCATCAACCTGGAGCGCGACTTCTTGAGACGCCCCGTGGCCCCGCCCAGGCCATCGCCATTCCAGGACTTGGACTTGGCCCGGAAGTGGCGGTAGGCCTCGTTGTAGGCGGGATCGAGCATGGTGCGGTAGGCATGGGGCTGGCAGAGATCCACATGCGACTCGAAGAACTCCTTGTAGCCATTGTGGAGCAGATAGATCTCCGGGTAGTGGAGCGCCGGATAGGCGTTGGTATTCCGCTCGCGGTCCAGATTGCGCAGGAAGCGGGACATTTTCGGTCCGCGTTCCGACGAGAATTCGCAGTGGAAGATGATGATGTTGCGCTTGTGGCCCGACTCAATGTTCTGCTGCTGCTGCAGCTCAGTCTGTTGGACGGAGAGGAACTCCTCGAGGATTTGCTCGGTGGTGTACAGGTTCTTGGCGCCCTCGATGTGACCGCCCTCGAACTCGTACGGGTACCGGCAGTCGATGATCCGATAGCTGGCCACCTGATCGGCAAAGTCTCCCTTCAGCAGGCGAGCCACCGTTGCGCTGGAGATGCTCTTCAAGTCCCGGTGACGTCCCTCCATCAGGGGCAGGGCATAGGTCTTGCTGAAGTCACCAATCAGTTCGGGCTCGTTGCGGTTCTCGGAGCGAGCCAGGGCGGACATGATCTCGGCATCGTTCAGCGACATGCACTTCCTCAGCGGCGGGGGATTGCTGCTGGGCAGGATCTGGGTGGGCGGGGGTGCAGGGCAGTTCTCCTTCTCGGTGGCGCAGCGGTGACGCTTGCTCTGAATGGGCGAGCAGCTGGCGGATGCCGGGGGATCCGGGCGCTTGAAGCAGTCCCGGGCAGTCTCTGGCGTCTTTGGTGGCTGTAGATGGGCGGGTGGTGTGGCGGTGTTGCTCTCCGTCATGCTGAGGCAGCGCCGCACCGAGGGACGACGCATGGAGAGGCCCGCCGGTGACCGGGCAATGGTCGTCGACGGCTGCTCCTTGATCTGGCCGCTGATCAGCGAGTTCAGGCCGCTGGGAAATCCAAAACCGGCGTTCTGTTGGCTCTGAGACTCCAGCTCGAACATCTCCAGGTACTCATCATCCATGGACGACTCCATCGAGCAAGTGGAGGACAGGCTGTTGAAGACTCGGAAGCTGTTGCGGGCGGGTGTGTGCGACGCAGCCGAAGCTGGAGCTGGCAGGAGCTGCTGCTTCCGCACGATCTGGAAGCGCTGGGGCGATCCCTCAGGCGACAGCAGGCCCATCAGCTCGGGACTCGCTGATCGCTGCTGGTCGAGCGGCGCCACATCGTCGTCGTAGAACGACAGCTCCTCCTGATGATGATCCATGGCCATCAGCTCGAGCGAGCGACGTGCACGACGGGAGCCGGTCAGCTTGTGGCTATTGCTGGAGTTGCTGGAAGGAAAAAGAAGAAAGGGAGGATTAGTCAGCGGTTCGAGAGAGCGGCGGCTGCGGCTGCTTCCCTAAACTCCCGGGAGAGCGAGCGGGTCATTAAACCCAGCTAAAAATACAGGCGCAGAGTGGTGATATTTTTTTTGGTGGTGGCGGCGTTGGTGGTGGTGTAAAGACAACAACAAAAACAAGACGAGTCACGAGGGGTAGCTGTTGTAACACAACGAGCCGAAATTCTACTTGAAACTCTTGTTAAATTGTTAAATTTAGAAATTGGCTGCTCAAAAACTATATTTGATACTTTAATTAGAAGCGAAGGCGGTATTTTGTTGGAATTTCACTTAATTCGATGGTTTTCTCGTAAAACTTTAGTTTAAACTTCAAATTTATGAAAAAATATTCTATATCAAATATTAAAAATCCCCTGCTGCTACTTCTTCCATACATTCTCCTCGCAACAACATTTACGGTACTCTAAGCGGAATTCCCTTTTCTTCGTCACTTTCCGTTGCATCTGCTTTTGCAGCTCGACTTTTGGGTCACAACGTCACGCAAGCGCAGTGAATACAAAAAAGGCACAAAGAACCGCAAAGAACTCTTATTTAAAAAAGAAAGAAAAAAAAACGAAGGAAATATAAAAAATGACTGACTGACGAGCTGTTGTTGCTGTTGTTTTTTTTTTTGGAGCCTCGCGGAAGCCGGTTTAATGAATGAAAAGCAACAACAACAGCTGAGCGCCAAAAAAAAAGAAGGCAAGAATCAAGCGAGCACAAAAGTAAGCGTGCAAAAAAAAACTCTTACTTTTGTTCGCCGATTTGTATTTTTTCTCTACTTTGCTGTTGTTGTTCTTGAACTTGCACTTTTTTCTCGCCTGTCTTGCTGTATTTTTTTTTTAACTGGTATTCCTGATCCACAAAATAGTAGTTTTTTTAATCCTTGGGGCTTGGGGCGGGATAATTACCTGATATTGCAATCCATGCTGCAGTTGGTTTCTTCCTGAATGGTTTCCCACAGCATTTTGGTTCGTTTTTGTGATGGGAGTTTCGAAAAACAGATTTTGAAATTTCTTAGGCGAGTTCTTCGTTCTTAGTTGCGTTACCGAAAAATTGCTAAAACACAATTTTTTCGCTGTCACTATTTCACTTTTGCGGCATTTAAAGTTAGTTTTTCGTTGCGAATTTTCGGATGTTAGTCCTCTTTAATTTTTGGCTAATATTGCATTTTCGTCGAGTTGTGTTTTTGATTCGTTTCAATGTGTCCGTTTCAGCATGTTCATAGATTTTGTTCTATTCGATTTCAACACACGCACACCTATCAGTCCGAACGAAAACCGTGCGGAGCCGAGCGCAGGTAAGCTGTTAACTGTTAAACGAAGGAAAATAAAATTGTACTGTTTTCTCGGCGCGCTGGTCTTTTATAGCGCGGGCAGCAATATCCTCCACAATCCACTCAATGGCCTTCCTTCTCGCTCCCACTTGCTAATTGAATATCGTTAGGTCCCACTTGAAGTCCACACAAAATACACATTACTCTCTCGCGAGAGCAAGAGATCGGCGGAGAGAGAGAGAAGGAGCGCGCACAGCTGATGTGCGAGAGCGAGTGCGACTAAATTAGTTAGTGTTTTGTTGTTGCAGGGCGGGCGCCTTTTCTTCAGTTCCTTTGATTCCCAAGAAATACCGAGGGAGATGGGAGATGGCAGAGGAAGAACTAGAACGAGAAGGCCAGTACATAACGGCCGCAGGGGAATATTGTATGTACAACGTTGAGGAAAATTGGAAAATCTGTTAAATAAGGAATCTCTGCCGCTGTGGAGCGATCACTGCAACAGGTAGCCCCGAAAGTCCTTCCCCTACATTTCCCCTACACGCCAAACGGCAAAAATTCCGAGTATCCCGAGAGGAAGGCAGATCATTGGCGGCGACTTTATGGAGTCCACTGATTTTGGCGCGCGAGCTTTTATACCCCAACGCGAGCCTCCCCAGCCGGAGCCGAAGGGGAGCCGAGCGCCGCCCGAAGTGGAGCCGAAGCTGCCGAACACATGTGATTTACAATGCACCGCAATAGTTGGGGCCAGCAGACGGGCAGAGAGAACGAGAGGGCACGAGGCGAAAGGAAGTGGGAAGGAATGAGACCGCGCGCGAATCTTTAAGCAGAATTTCAAGGCGGCATCGATTGTGTCGTTTGCAGGTAATAATGTGAGATCCACGCATTCCTGCAGCCCCCCGCCAGTCACCCCTCTCGGAATATCAGCAGGTAGTGGTCATATGATCGTCGGCTGTGGAGCCAGAACAGGAGGAAGGGGCGAGAGGGCAAGAGAGAAGGCGTGTCTCCTTTGTGTTTTGCAGACGTAGACGCCAATGTCGTTAAATGAGCAAAGCTTCTTCCAGATCCGCAGATCCCATTTACAGTGGGCACTAACTAGAATGAGCGCTATAAGAAATTCGGGTAACAGTGAAAAATTCGGGTGCAGAAAAGACTATAAGACCAAAACGTTCAACGTTCAGAAAATACTTTTATCAAAGAATTAATTGAATTAATTCACCTTACAGAATACCGCCTGTATCATTGTGTTTTTTTTTTTGCAATCCGCGGCAAAGTTAAAGCAGAAATCGAGTTACATATGCGCGGAGGAGCCCTGCGGGAGTCACTTTGCAGGATAAGCGGGGCTTTGGCAAAGGGGGCAGGACTGCTCTCAACGAACACCCATGGGCTGGAGTGGAGTGTGTGTTTTTGTAAAGTCTGTGTGCGCCGGCAAACACAAACAAAGCACAGACGACGAGCCCACACGCCCAGCATCATTCGCTTTCCCGCTCAAACTTTGCCAAAATGTGAATGATATTCGCGGGTAATTGCCGGCAAAGGCAACCAAATGAGCTACGGTTTCATTCCGCAGAATTCCTTTTGGTGAGGAGAGCTTTTGTTGTTGTTGTCGTGCCGCAGGAAGAACCGATGAGAGGATCATCTTCTTTATGGAAAACAACAAGCAGGGCCAGCAAAGAACAACATGAAAAGGACGCAGAAATCATAAAGTGGTTTTGAACAAGTTAAAAAAGCGCATAGGGGTAAAGGAAAAAGGAATGAAAGAAAAAGCTCAAGTCCAAAAAACCCCATTCATAGCGAGCAGTGCTGCGAACAGTGGGATAAGGTAAGAAGTTTCTAATGAAAAGTACCACGGTACTTATCATATGTCCTATATAATAATTGGATGACAATTTGTCAAATTAAGCCAAATCCTCGTATTGGTAAATTAGCAGAGAAACAAATATTTATCTGCTATAGAATTCAATTATTTTGGATTTTATTAAAGTTTTAATTGATCCAAAAGTCTCATTCATAAGGTTTTCGTACAAGGCTTTCTTTCTTTATATTAATATTTGGACCTGATAGAATGATATCGGTTTATGTTTATTTATAATGAAATTCCGACTTTTTAACGTTCCCTTGGGGCCATTAATAAATCGTAAAAATGTCGCCAACTCATTTTTATTTTATTAATTGAGTTGCTTTATCTCGCCTTTTTCGCTGGACCGCGCTTAATCATAGTTTTGGAACTGTTTCAGATACCACCGTGCTATTTATCGCAGCCTCCAGAATTTCCGAGGAGGATGGAAAAAGGGCAAGGGCGAGGAGTGAAAATCGTATGCAAAAAAGCCCTACACACACACCGCATACTGGATAAAGCACATGTGTGTGGGTAGCTTTGATTGCGGCGGACAAAAAAAAAAAAAGAATTGAGAACGAGAATAGGCGGCAAAGAGAGAAATTGCAGCAACAATGTGAATGGGAGTGGAGCACAACAATAGCGGGAGGGGAAGAGCAACGACGAAAAAACAACAACAAAAAGTGAAGAGCTAAATTGTAAATCGAAATTCCAAGAAGTGAGCTTTCGGTATGTGTGCGAAAAAACAGCGTTTGAGATACATTTGCGCGCGCGCGCGCATTTCGCAAATCACGGCAAAGGGGTTAAAGAGGTGGCGAACGTGGGGAGGGAGGAGCTGGGCAGGAAAAGGGTTAAAGGCTGGGCGGTCCTCGCTTTGTGGTTGTGTGTGTGCGCCAGACAAGGCAATGCAATTAGAAGAAGGCGCAAAGAGGAGCCCGCAATTGGTGGTCTCTAGGTGAGTGATCGGCCACTTTTAAAGCTTTAAATATCAATGTACTAATGCATATTTTTGTTTCAGATTTATCCTGAGAAATAAATCAAGAGAATACTGAAATAAATGTCTGGTGAGTGATTTTGTAATTTATTTTCTCAAACAATTTTAATTTTGTATCATTGTTGTATTGATACGTCTTTCTTAAACTATAAAAACTTTATATCTTATAAAGTTTCCCCAAAGATATACCCAATATATCGATTACTCCTTCCCCCGTCCCCACTAAAGCAAGTCCACATGGTAACGGTGAAGGAAGAATAGAATAAGGATAAGGGGAAATCTCGGAGTACATAAGGTATGAAGAGGCGAGCAGATCAGAGCAGGACACCAAAAATATACTGATTAGAACAAACATCGAAACCAAAAACAAAAAATAACAGTTAGACAAGGATAGCGGTGTCCCGGGCCCGTCTCCTTCTCCGGAGCAGCCGCAGTACATATGTTCGATCAGCTGACCGAAGGATATGAACAGCCAAGAAACCGAATTAGTCCTGCTGAGCGCATGCGTCTGTGTGTGCAGAGAGAGGGGACCAGGAGACGAAGGAGCAGGAGCAACGTGCGCGCGCAAATTCCTTAACACGAGTTGAGGGAAAGAGAGAGCGAGGAGGTGGGGCAGGAGGCAGGAGGCACGGCGCTGAGATTTCTCAAGGAGCAGCAGAGAGAGGTTGAGGAGAAGTGCAGCGCGAAGGCAGCGAAGAAGTAGGTGAAGAGCAGGGCCACCGAAAGAGAGTGCAAAGCGGGAATAGCCGTAGATATTTTGCGCCAAAAACCTTGTACTAGTGTGTGTGTGCAGGACTCGTTTGGGCCAGACAGAGAGGGGGCGAGGTTCGTATTCGATCCGTCTTCTGTTTACCTTTCGCTGCCTTCTTCGCTGTGATTTCTTGCACTCTTTGTCGCCGCTGCTTGTTGTCTTTTTGCCTTCTTTCCTCTCGTCTGTTTTTTTTTAGTCGCCTTGGTTTTCTACAAGAACCGATTGTGAGAAATATTGTATCTTCGTTACTTTTCCCCCCACTCTCCGCTCCGTGTCTCCCCTTTGTGGTCTTTTGCCTCCACTAATTGATTCTCTGCATAAATTTTATTTAAAGCTTTAATAAATGTCAAAATAAGCAATTCATTTCGATGTTAGAGCACGCACACTCATATATACTATATCTCCATTGTCCGCCGTAAATGAAGCTCTCTCTTTTCGGGACAGAATCAATTATTGCCGGGTTCAGAGTTTAAATTGTGCGGGAAAGCTGTGTGGAAAAAGGGGGAAATAAATTGTCCATTCAAGGTTGGATGGGTTTCTGGGTGGTAAAGGAGATAGGGGATATATTGAAAGTAACCGTGCACCTAAGCCTTGAGCCACAGTGTATTCATCCTAGATAAGAGATCATGAAATCCAAAGATCGTGAAATTCAAAGATCATGAAATCCAAAGATCATGAAATCCCAAAAAGAAATCACTGCTAGAACGAAATCTACAATATCCGAGTATATTGCTTACAACTATTTATTATTTGTAAAAATTCATAATTTCTTAAATATTCTGTTCTTAATATTTTGTAACAATTTATTGAGAAGTACCCATTACCTGAAACCCAATCTTATTTTCCTGTACTCTCTGGAGATATTAGGCCTCTGCTATGGAGGAAATTCTCCCTTTTGGGGCCTGGTTCCCCGATAAGCTGGGTTCAAGCTCCTCTCTCTGCACCCCAAGTTTCCAACTCTGCTGCAGCTTGTTTGTTTGTTTGTTTGTTTGACTGAGCTCTATGCAAATGTTGTTTCTTTTTTATGGCATTGTGAAGAATGATATGGCGCTGGTATCTGGACTATACAGCAGCCTCAGGAAGTACTAATCAACGTTATATTCCCTCAGTGACTACTCTTTGTTCCTCTCCCACTTATGGCATATTTTTTAACGGCTGAGCGGAACAACAAAAGTTGGTATTGTTCGGGGGGCAGGCGGGGTGTTCGGTATTCCATATGTAGATCAACATTATGTCGGGGCTCTCTCTAATAGGCGAACAATGTTCTTGACACGCTTAGATATGGCATATGTAGTCAAGTGCCCTTATGGAGAGGGTAGTATACTTTATATAAGAAGTTGGAATATATTTAAATTTTTATGATTTTTGGGATATATTTGATGATAAAAATGGAATCGAAATGCATTATTAAGAAAGAAACTATTAGTTTGTAAAGGGACTTACTCAATTTGCAAAGCTCTTAAGATATACAGTGTTTTTTTTTGGATTATGCTAGGGTCTAAACCCATAAAAAGAAACTATACTATTGTTACATGAATTCTATACTCTTCAGTATTTAAAATTGCTTATCAATTTGATACTACAAAAGTCTACATTTTATACTCATCGGCACCAAGACTTCAGAATAATCACTGACGCGACAAACAGAAAAGAACAAAATTCCAGCTAACGTGATATGTTATTGCATTTTCGATGTAGGTTCGTTTAAAAATTAAACTCAAAATTACACAATTGAACCTATAGAGTATAACAATAATACATTTGGAGTATACATTTGATATTTTGAAGTATAAAAACTATACTAAACTCGTTATACTGCTTGGGTATATTTTTAGTATAGAGTAAATAGAGTATTCTTCTCTTCGACTCGCTCTAAAAACCCCGCACTTTTATGTTTATTTTAATATTTTTATGAGTTTCGCGCAATTCAATTCGATTTTGATATGCCTGTCGCCCCCATATCGGGGTTTTCAGGCCAATTCCAGTTCAGTGTTCAGGGTGATGCCAGTACACAGATTAGATTTGAGTCCCAAATAGATAGGTTCGGTGTAGGATCATCATCTGCGTGCCAGATTGCAGCCATTCGAGACCCCATCAAAGAGCACACGCTGAGTGCCACTTGAGTTTCCCAGGCTTCGGATGGTAACTCCAATGCGATCCAGATTTTTCCCATGGCACCCCCCGAACTACGATATTGGCAAACACAATTAGTTTGTGTTTTACTGGCAATTTTCTCTATAATTTGAATAGTAGCTGCGGCCGTTCCTTTGTCCCCGGTCAAGTGGTTGCTCATTTCATCTAGGCCAGGACAGGACAGGCCAGGACTCTGCTCGGCACATGTCTGGGTTTTCTGCACTGTTTTGTTTTTCGCCAAAAAGCAATTTGGGTCACAATGTGTAGGCAACAGAAGACACACACAGCTAAAACAAGTGCTACTATTATTACAATGAAACAGTTCCTGTCCGTCAACGTGTCCTTTTGTCCTTAGAGTCCAGTGCCAGTGGCGGGCAGTGCAAAAATATATTGTTTTTCTTGTGTCACTGCAATCCGAGCAATTTGGTTCCCACACAGCAGGCACATTTGTGGGATCTCAGTCCTTCTTTCCGTTTTTTACGAGCCCTCTCGATCTCGGTCTGACTTCTCAAGTGGTCTTTGCCTTTTTGGCGCGCAAATCCTTGGTGTGTGTGTGTCCCAGATATACTCGTATAGGGGTTTCCAAATATAGCCTGTCGCCAAGCGGCGAGATAAGAGATTTGTATAAATTATGATTAGCCTTGAGGGAGATGGAGGGAATGATGCAATCTATATGTGTGTTATCGTAGTGAAGATAAAATCGGGGTTCTTTTTAGGGGATTTATGGTAAATATTGGATGGATTTTAAGGGAATATAAACTCATATTCTATGAGAGCTTAGCATTATATTTATTAATATAAATTTATACTTTTTACAAGTTGCTTTTCAGAGGATTTATGGTAAATATTGGATGCATTTTAAGGGAATATAAACTCATAATCTATGAGAGCTTAGCAATTTATTTATTAATATAAATTATATTCTTTTTGCTCAACTTGTTAATTATTTTCCAAGCCCCTGCCTTTATTTTCTTGATTCCTTGATCTCCTAAAAACAAACAACCCCCCTTCTTCTAGCCATTCTTCTAGGCTATGATCTATTGCTCACCCCTTTAATGATGATGATGGTCAATATTTTATTTGTATATTAATATCAGCCACGCGACCGGCCCACGAGCTGACCACTGGTCAAGAGCTAATTTCTATAGATAGCCTTGGGACATGTCGGAAATAAATCAAGAAAAGGATCTGGATCGCCAACCCCCTTTGGCGAATCCTTTCTTTTCTCAGCCCTATGCATGCACAGCGTGTAATTAATTGATTAACGTTCTTAGGGATAACATTCATGGCCCCGGGATTGATGTGAGCCGATCTTATCGCGTTACAAAAACCCGATACCCAACCCTTTGCCTGACCAGATCTGGGACATGCAAGATGAGGGAGGAAGGGTTCGTTTTTTTTTGGCGTCCACTCTAGATCGCTGATCTTCAGCTAATGCGCAGCGCTTCTTGGAAATCCTTGGACTTTTGACAAATTCCCCATGACAACATGACAAGAAAGCATCATCATCCTGGTCCAGTGATTTTTCACTGTCTCTCACAGCACATTAGATGGCATCGATGGTTGCGTAATCAGAGAGCAAAGAAAGCGGCAGCTGCACCCATTTCGCACCATTTCCATTCCCAGACAGGACGGGAATCCTGGGACTCGGGAAGGGCCAGGAGGCCGAGGAAGGACAGCAGGAAAAAAGCAGGATAGCAGAAAAGCAGGAGAGCAAGTCTCGGCAGCCAATTGCATTGTTTTACTAACAACATCAAAGTTATGACAAGATTTTGTCTATCATCCTACCCCGGCCCCGAAAAGTGTTCACAAGGAGGAGGGTTCAGCGATCGACGGACTGTCTGCGAGTCCTTTTTCCGTGACTGACAGCGCCTTCCTCCTCTCACCTCACCTTGGGAGATGCATTACGATTCGAATTTCCGAATTTCCAAATTTAATCGCATATACAAATTTTATTTATGTGACATGGGTGCATATAAGTATATTCTTTTTCACCCCCGGGAAATCTTGAAGATCCCAAGGAAGATCGGCAAATGGTCCATGTCAATTTGCAATTGCCTCATGTCCTCGTTGCAGTCTTGGGTCGGGTTCTCTCGGTGAGGGGGTTGCCCTGGAAAGTTGATCTTCTGGGAAGAGGTATTCAGATCAATATAGTGGGAATCTCCACGGTCTGTGGAATGAGGTGTGATGACTTTGGTCGGGACCGAAGCCGGGGTTTCTAAGGAGCCATGGGAAAGAGCCTGGAAACTATTTCAAGGAATTTTTATGAATTAAATTAAAGTGCTGTCTTTAAATCATTAAAATGAAAAAAGCACTTAAAGATAGGAAACATATTAAAAACCATTTTGAAATATTTAACTTTTAAATAAAAATATATAAAATAAATTCAAATCATTATTCAAAACAATTGTAATAATACAAATACACGTATTATTCTAAGCATCCTTAAAACGTATTACTACTAAATACGCTTCAAAATTAAACAAATGACATTATTTTAAAGAATATACTACATTGTTCTTAAGTTCCATTGTTCTCTGCTAGGATTTTCACATTTTTTACTTCAAAAGATAATCCTTAAGAGAATTATAATATTCCCCACAAAACCCATTAAATAATTGAATGATATTTAACAATAATTGTATTTTCTATGAGTTTACCAGAAGAATATATTACAAAAGAGGTTCTTCTCCTATTACAAACACCTCTATTATAGATAATAGATAATAATCATAATTTTATAAAACCTTAATGGCAAAAATTGAGTGATCAACCGCTGGAAGATCTCTGATACTTGCCAAAACCTCAGGATCAGGATCGGGATCAGGATTATTATCCTGTGTGAGTGAGTAATCATCAGGGCAGACTCCGAAGGCGTTACAAGTGCAATCACATGCTCATCTCATGGAATATCTATTGCCGGAATATCTGTAATTGCACACATTCAGCACATTGTGGCCCCAGACAATGGCCACATGACGATTATGAATTTTTCAACAAGTACACAAGCCATCGATCCATCATCGAGAGGCAGAGCCTAACCAGCAGCCATATGTGTGCAATATTAATCTGCAAAACAGAGAACTTTTGGGAGTTCGTCTTGTCATTTTTCCAACATTTCTCTTTTTGTTCGTTCTTTTGTTAATTCTTTTTTCCGTTTTTGATACTTGTCAGCGCCTGGCAGACACACACACAAATGAAGTCATTGTCAGCAGTTGTCAATGCAGCCACGCCCACAACCGCCCACGCCCCACTGTCTTTGGAAAATTCGAAAAAAATTTTAAAAATAATTCCCAAATTATGGTTAAAAATCTGAGCGGGAAAAGAGATTTTCCTTTGCCCAAAAGGAGTGTCCGCCGATCCAGCCCATAATTAACTATTCAAACAATGGGCACGCACAAAGGGATCAGCAATCAAATACTCTCAGCAAGGTTCAGCTCGGCTCGGAACTTGGTATTTCGAGTCACGTTTGCTGACACAAATCCTTCTCGGGAAAAGGCAATATTTCCTAGTCATTGCCGATGATCAACATTCAAAGACATCAAACATCATCATCATCAGCAGCAGGATCAACCTGAGCAACCTGAGCAACAACCTGAAGATGCGTCCAGTGTTGGCGAGGGTTAATAGCTAAAATCTGTAGAAATTTGAGTTAAAAGTAGCTAAAAAATTATTTTAAATAGCTTAGTATAGATTTGAAAGGGGTTACGGTGCTATAGCTTAGGGAAAAGTAATGTTTCAGAGGGGTACCAAGCTTCCTCATTAGTAACTAATGCTTGTAGAAAAATTAGAGTGAATTTTTTTAACAGTTTTTAGGTTATAATTTAACCTCAGAATATAGTAGGCACTCTGATATTTTGATTATTTTCTACACTCATAATAATATCTTAAAAAAAAAACGCTATACAAATTTATTTTTTCGTAATACATGAAAAATTGTTCTAAGTACAGGGAAATGTTTCTTGTATTGAGAAAAATGTCCTAGTTTTTAGGAAAAATTTTCTTGTAGGACATTTGTATGGCGCTTTTCTTTAAGATGCGAAAATTTAAGTGCGAAAATTATTATGACTGTAGGCTACACTATAGATACCTTTCAAAACAACTCTAAGTTCAAGTTAGATAATAATCAAGTCATTGTTAGATTTAACCTCTTTAAGTAACGATCTGAAATCTAACTCCTAACTTTTGGGCTAATTTTCTTAGTCTTAAATACATTTTTTTTTAGCTAAAAACCAGCTATATAGACATCCCTCGAAGGGCAACCTTATTGACGGCGGCGGGTTCCCGTGGTTCGTGCATACCAAAGCAGATTGCGCAGATTTCGGAAAAAAATGTTAGAAAGAAGACGAGGCCGCGGCGATTGCGGCTACGTGAGTTTGCCTACCTATTGTTCGGATTTGGGATCTCTCTCCCTCTCAGTCTTAGGAGCTGCAACCTGTTCGGTGCTCGGTGGTCGGTGCTCAGTGTGTTCCCTGCACTCGGCGTAAGGTGTTCCCTTCCTCCCGCGATCACACCTATGGATCGTGTGGGCATTAATACCCCGTTCCGTTCCTCTCCGGGTTCCCAGCGTGTGTGTGTCGCGAGACCCATTCCCATTCCCAATCCGAGTTCCAATCCCATATAGCCTTGACAGGCCCGGCTCATAATTCACTCACCTCACTGCAGGTTTTAATTTCTACAAAAATAACTTCGTTTGCATGGCATGTCTGGGACACGGGGCCTCCGACTGCGTCTTGGACTCGCCTCTGGATTCCTCATATAAAAGATATATCTTCATATGTATCTATAATCTGCACACAGACAATGTGTGAATAGTTCTCTGCCTCAGATTGCTGAGTGTGTGGCTTTGGCTGGGCGATGGGATCATATATTTGAAAAGGGAGATATCCGGAGGGATAATATTTGATATTTGGCTTGAGTTTCGTTTTCATTAGAGGGAAATTAGATGAGATAAGGTGATATTAAGGTAAGGCAGGAAAAATTGTTACCTAACTAAGAAACCTTACCTTTTTGAAGGAAAATACTTAAAGAATTTTTGTTGAATTTTATTTCTGTTTTTTTTTTTAACGAAATTTCTTTGATAAAATGTGAAGTTTTTGTTAGAAAATCTATTTTCCATTCAAGTGTCTGTCAAAATGAATAGATTTTGAAACTGAAACTAAATAACAAATCATTACCTTACATTGTATTATAAATTCAGCACTCAAAAAGCATTACGCAGCATTTTCTATTCCCTTCTTTATAGAGATTTCATGGGTTAGACTGTGAGAAATGTAGAAATATTTCCTTCAATAAACAATACAATTAAACATTTTAAAGGTTTTATTATATGTTCAAAAATGTTGAACACTTTTCCACAATTAAATATGGGTTCTTTTATACTTTATCTCCAAAATACTTAGTGATATCGAGTTAAATGTCTTAGGTTTCTTCTATCTTTATTAATTTCCTAACTGAAAATAAATATTTTTCTAATACTTAACCCTTTCTTTTTGAAACTTTAATTTATTTTAGACGTGAATAATATATTCCCTACCAATATCTACTTCCTTTTTCCCTGTTTCCTGAAATATCTCAATTTAAATACGTAATTTGCCATGTCCCCACACACGCCCACTAAAAACCCAAAGGACCCTAACACCGTGATCTTCATTTTTCTGGGCAATCCTTTCACAATTTGGCACGTGTGCCGGATACAATTTTCATCGAAATTGCCATGGAAATAGAAGGGCACGTTCTGCGTGGCATTTTCCTATGATCTCCTCCTCCTCGTTGGCCCGCATGGAAAAGTGTTTATTCTCGACAAAAATTTATATTATTGTTAATATGCAGGATCCTTTGAAAGGATGTGCGATTGTATTTGCATTAAGAGTGGCATTGTTAGAGGATATCACAGGACTCGCGCTGGCTGAGTTGAGGGTGTGTTCTGCGCCAGCAGATCCTTCAGCGTGAAAGTGTGGCGCAGGCGCAGCAGGATCTAAATCTGAGTCCATCGCACGTGCGCCGGCTCACCCCCTGAAAATGGGAAATGAAAACAAGTGAAGCGCCATTTCCGCACGGCTCGAGTCCTTTAATTGATCCTGCATGGTGGTGGTGCTGGCAATTCTAATGGCAATAATCCTGCTCCTGCTGGTGGTGCTGCTGGTGGTGGTGGTGGCGGCATTGGTACAGGCTTCGTTATCCTGGTACAGTGCGCAAAACCAGCGCCAGGATAATGCGCCTGTGAATCCAACGGCTGAGTATGCGCCGCCGCCAGAGGGTGGCATCGCCTGCTGGTGTCGGTGGCAAGGGATCACTGAGAGAAAATGTATAAGTATTAAAAAATATAAATTTCAATTTATTTAAGTCAAATGTCTTATTAAATATAGTTATAACATTTTTGGAATATTTATTCAAAGGTTTTTCTACTGTTGGGAGTTTAAAGCTTATATCAGTTTATATCAGACTTGTTTTCTGATTAAAATAATATTTAAAAATATATATTTTCGTAGGAATAATTCGGGTCAGTGTTTCCTGGCTTGGTGGTGGTGTTGCTGCTTTTTTTGGGGTGGTTGCCAACCCCCAGGATATGTGGCACGTTCCCGTTGTAAGTTGTAAGCAGGCAGGTGCGCAGTCTCATGCTGGCGGCGGCTGATGATACTCGCCTATGTCCTGCCCTGCTCCTGATTCCGATTCCCGTTTCCGATTTCTATGCCAGAGTGGATGATGATGCTGCTCGTACGGGCGGCAGCTGCACTCGAGTCCTTGCCAAGTCAACGACCGTGCGCAGCTTAATCAGTGCGCCGATTACATGGGTGACATAAATCAGGGCGGTACATTAGCCAGTCACCCATTGTCAGGCAGCTGCAAAAGCTCGCTATTCGTTATTTTTTTGACCAGCTAGACACTGTTGTAATCGCAGCTGGGTACAGTCGGGTTTTATTCAGGACAATTGGGAAATTAGGAGAGGGAGTTGTGCTAGAATCTGATAAGTTCATAATAAAAAGAGGCTTAGAAATAAATTTAAATAAAATATTTATTGAAACTCTAATCAGATTTGAACTTTCAATAGCTTTATCATATTAATCCCAAGGATATGAATGAATTCCCTACAAAACTACACAATAACCCTGGAGTTTCTTTAGCACCTAGGAATTTTCTAAGCAATTTTACAATCACTGATATAATATTGTCATTAAATTTAATTATTTATATATTTCATACTAACTTTTACCCCATAGTTTGGTTAGGAAAACCCTCCTCCTCCTCCTGGTAACCCAAATTTATGCACCCCCGTATTTTCCCCTAGAGCAGCAGCAGCTGCAAAAGCTTTATATAGTCCCGTCCAAATAAACTCGAGATCGCAGCTGGGGAACAGTTCAATCTCCTCGATATAGTGCCAGCCAGGACAATAGTCAAATTTGTGCAATAGAACGGCAAGGAGCTGACCACAGTCCTGCGAGGAAACCATATTGTCCGGCACACCGGGCCATCGTCTAGCCAAAAACGAAAAATACGAGCATAATCGGCACGAGGCACAAGGAAACACTCTGCCAGAAATCATATAAATTACGGCCTGCAATCCTGCAGGACATTAGCCTCGCACAACGGTAATCATTGCGCAATGTCACCAGCTTGTGTGTGTGCAAAAAAAATCCTTGGAGGAAGCGGAATCAAGAAATCAACAATGCAACCAAGGAAAATCAGTGCAGCACCGGGCTCCTGGCGCACATCTTGCAAGGGGAACTCGTCCTTTTTGTTTTTGCCATCTAGCGCGGGGACAATAGGGCCCAATGTTTATGCCATTATTCTTCCGGCAGCGCAGGCGCACATCGGCTATTGTGAGGATATATATTATATGTGTTAGGGGCAGCTTCCATCCCCCGATCTTGGGCCGGCTTCTTCCGTCTCCAAAATGCAATCATTGTAATCGATTTTGCACAATTTCCAATGCTCAAGACAGTCGTCAAGACGTCTTAGGGGTGGGTACGGGGGTACACTGGGAAAAAGGCACAGGAAATTGGATGTTTTAGTGAAAATTTTAAGGAAATCAGAGAGTAATTAACAGGAAATTTTATATTTCATAAATTTTATAAGGAAATCAGGGAGTAATTAATAGGTAAATATTTGAAGGAACAAAAACGTGCTTTAAATATTTTTTTTATTATTATTGTGAAAGTAAAACTATTTAAAAACAAGTTTAAATTAATAATTCTTGTACTTATTATCTGTAAAATAAATAATAATAAAAGAGGTAAAGATAGTTACATATTAAGATTTATTAAAGAACATTCTTCTTAAATAAAATTCGTATAGTAACGTATTATTCAGGGCAAAGAGCATTCTGAGCTACGCATTTTATTTCATACAAATTTCTCAGAAGAGATAACCCTTAAAAAATATTTACTATCCTTTTCCCACTGCCCCTAGTTACCCATCTTTCGCCTCACTGTAGCCTCGTCTCCTTATAGCAGGACGACGGCTAGACTCCGCCGCCACCTGGAGGATCGCAGTGCTCTGAGCGTTTTCATCCCCCTGCAAGGTCCGCACAGCTGATCGTAGCTCGTGCCAAAGTGCGCGGGGTTTTCGAGGCAGAACTGTAACAGGGAAGGAAATGCAGCGAATAATGAGGTCCTGCCAGCCGGCTTTGCCGCTCCTTAAGGACTCACCCTCTCTCGGATCCCACTCCTTCGCTCCTTCGACTCTGACACCTTCAATTTGTGTTTTTCCTTGGCGCAAGCCAAGCCAAGCCAAGCCAAGACATCTGTCCCATATTTCGTGCGGTTTTAATGTCCAAATGGATATGGTTTTTCTAGGTGCCGGGGCGACCTTATCGCAGGGCGACAAATTCGGTAAGTGATCCCCGGCTAAAAGGGGTCGCTGCCCCAAGTATCCGATCGGATCGGATCGGGATCATCCCCCCAGCAAATGCCTTAATGGCATCTCCTTCTCCTTCGAATGTATTCCTAATGAGTTCGATTCGGGGGGCAATAATCGGAATTGTTAACAGGGGTTGGCTCCCCAATTGCAGGACTCCATACTGGGTATCCTGCTTAGCATAATTGAGCTTAATTTGGAATTATTGGGGACACACTCTGGAAACCAATCCATTTTCATAAATAAAGGTGATAAAAGCAAGGTGAAAATAATGTAAATGCAAGGACAGGACTTGCAGCAGCTTGCAGTGCGATTTGCCGTTAAAAATAATAACAATAAACAAGGGTCATCTTCAATAACATTCTAAAAGTTGTAAACATTTTTAAGTCATGAATATAAGCTCAATAAAATTATAAATTATATTTTAGTTATTCCAAACAAATCCCACTAAGCCTTAAATTAATGTTCAATTTGAAAGTTGTTAACGTTTAAAGGCACCGTAAATATTTGTATTATTTTTAACTATACACAAATTCATGAAACAATTGCCTAAGCAACTTTAATAAAATTTCTTGGCTAAGATATGAAGCTTAAATATCTGCGAACTAAAAAAATAGAGAAAATTCCCTTCTTTTCTCAGCAAAGTTCAAATTCATATTAATAAAATCCCCAAACAATATTACTCATAATTTAAATTTTACCCCTACATAGTACGTATTTCTTCAGAAATTTATTTATAATATTAATATTGTTTTCATTTATCTAAAAAAACCTAACCCTCAGCAAAGAAATCATTTTTAAGTATTTAAAGGATCAATAATAAATATTTTTAAGAACATTCTCCAGAGATGTATTAACTTTACTAATCACTTTTCTTTCTTATAAAAGTTTCAATTAATTCCTAAGCAGTCTGAATATTTTATAAAAAAACTTCTTTCTCCAGAAAAGCAAAAGAAAAATATTTTCCTCCTAGGAATGTCTGTTGTTTAAATATTTACACGAATCCAAGGAATGTTGGAATGTAGCAACCCATTTTTCTAGCCCCGTTTTCGTGTGATATCACAATCTAAATATAGTTTGGGTATAAAAGTAGTTCCTGTAATCCCCTATTGCCTATCATGTGTGATGGATTTCTGGGAAGTTTGTCTGTTTTTTTATGTATCGCTTATAGGGAGAGATACGGGGGCTTATGTGTGGCACGCTCTAAGGAAGTTCAACGAACTGTTTGCTTTGCTGTGAGGAGGAGGAGTCCCTAACCTAAGACATTGGCAAGATAAGTGCCCCACATATGCGGCATTTTCCCGGCATTTCCATATTATTTCCACCCCGTAACGGAACTGCTGCGTTTTCAGCAGCATATTAATTACATTCGGGGTCATTGTCACGCCGCCAGTTTCATTTATTTATGAAGCGGAGCCAAGGCATAAATGTCGGCAACTGTCTTCGCCCCCTCGCTATACAATGTGTACTTCTCTATTATTTTTATACCCCATTTGAATTTCAGTTTCTTTTAGAAATTTGTAGTTTGTTTTGGGGGAGAAGGAAGAGATTCCCACTTCCCTGAGGAGATGAGATTTTATAGGAAGCCAAGGATATGTAGGGATCTATGGCATCTGTTCCAAATCATCCTTAAAATGCTTTAATATTTGTTTAAATATTTATTTACATTTTTCAAAGCTTGATAAAACTCTTAAAGTCCAGAGGATATATTTATCTCTTCCAGTTTTTTTGTCACCATCAAAACCTCATCAATATTCTTGGTTTTCCAAGGAAAGAAAGTCCTGTGGTATCGATCGGGTGGTGGTGCTCCTGCTGACTGGTGGTGCTTTGCTGCTAATACGAGTTCGGTTAGAATGGAATCGAATGGAATCCGGGGATCAAGTTGAACCCTCCGCCCTGGCAAGGCAGTTCGGCAGCAGCTGCTTGCTGTGCTCCTTGTGGTGGCTCAGACTTGGAGAGTTTTCCCTGGGTTCCCTGAGACTTCCATCTGAGACCGAGACTGAGACTGAGGCTGTTGCTGTTGCTGTGGCCCCTTGCCACGATTCATTAAATTTTTGCTTCATTTCAAATGCGATTGCATGCCCCTGTCCTTGTCCCTGTCCCTGTACGTGAGTGTGCGGTGTGTCCTTGCCGTTGGCTGAGTGTGAGTGCAAGGAGCAGGATTACCGATGGGCGATCGAGGTGGCATATGCGTTTTCTTGGCGCGAGCTATGTGGCAAATGCACACGCAAGGAAGCAGGGCAGCAAGGAGGCGAGCAGGAGCAGCCGAGCGAATCAAGGAGCAAATAAGGAAGCGAGAAGGAAACCAGGAAGTTACACAAGAAAAAAAATGTACTTAAAAGAAGGGGTTCTTGAAAGCAGTAGCTAGGGAACTTTTATTAATATTTATTTGAGTGCAGTCTGCATTTTAGATATTGCAAAATGAAATTTTCCCTAAGTTTATACATTAATATTAATTTTTTTTTATTTTTATTTTTTTTTTTTAAGGAATAAAATATTATTTTTTGTACTTATTTTAAGTATTATAAGTATTTTAATTTAATAAATAATTAGTTACTATGAAAAGAAGAACGCTGCACTTCAGTTATATAATTTAGATTTATATTTAAGTTTCTATCCATTAAATATAAAAAAATATTTACATTAAATAAATGATTACTTTACCCAACAGTAAAGTTTTGAGAATAACAACTTGGGAATTATAAGCAAACAAGATCATCTATATAGGAAAAAAGTATAAAAAGAAGAACGCTGCACTTCAGCAATATAAATTAGATATCATTTCAGCTTCTATCTATATAAAGATTTTATATTTTCTCTCAGTGTTAAGAGCCCAGGGCGGCAGTGAGGCAAAACTATAACTAGGGAGAAGGAGAAATGGCATAATGAAAACTTTTGCCCATGGGGTGACGACGGGCTTGTCGGGCTCCGACTCCCGGCTCCTTCTCCTTCTCCCTTATGTTCTCCTTTTCCCTTTCCAGGACCTGAAGGATCAGCAGCAGACGGTGGTGCTTTTTGGTTTTTTTTTTTGTGTAGAAATGCGCGCAAATGCAAAAATCTCAGCCGGATAAAAAAAACACAAACCCAATAAAAAGTGCAAGGCATGGCCGGGCCCGAAAGTGTGTGAAAATATATGCAAAAATAATGCGCTCGATATAAACACAAGAAAACACACACATATTCCCCTCCAAGACAAGAGATCCTCGATTGCCAGAGGTCCTTGGCACTGAAGCAGCAGCTGCTGCTGGGAGGAAAACCGAAGTGAAAATGAAAATGATGAAGCTGCAACAATGCTGCTGCTGCTGCTGCTGCGGCTGCGATGCCGGCTGGGCTGTCACTTTGATAATCTTGTCCCGTGCCAAGACACTCGCTCCCCTTAATTTCTTCTCCCATTTACTCCAACTTTCTTCCGTAGATTTATTTGCCAGCAGGCTGCGGCTTCGAGTCGAGTCCCGAGTCCTTGGACGGGGCGTGTGTGGACATATTGTGACGTGTCACGCCCAGGGAGTTCCTTAGTTCCATCAATAGGAGCTAATTATTTTGGCATCCGGGTTCCTCTTTTCCTCTTTTTCTATTTTCCTCTTTCCCCCAGGTTTTTGGCAAGCTGGGGCTGCCCATTGTCCTCTGATCTAGGCGGAGGAGTTACCAATTAGAGGGAAAGTGTCAAGTCAGTTGAGAAATTGGCAGGCTGCTTCATTAGCGGGTTCCAGCTTGCTAGGAAACCTTCTAAAACCTCGAATTTAACACAGAAATATCCTTGAAGAATCTAAGAGTATAAAGGCGTCTGTTAACACTTTCTTTCCAATTTCTTTAAATTCCTAATTAGGGGAAAGAGTCTCATTAGCAGGTCCTTTTCAGCTCTTTCTTAACTCTCTCAACACCTTGAATCCAACAAAGAAATACCCAGCTCATTTGCCTAATCAAAAAATAAAAAAACTACAAGTGAAAACTACTTTCCCTAACACCTCTTATAACAAAGAAAATTTGCCTAATCAAAGGCACAGAGAGTGGCTCTAGCAACTCCCCTTTTTTTTCTGTGAAAACCAATTAACTTGCTACCCGAAAAGAAAGCAACTTAGAACGCCTTGCGGCTGTATTGAAGTTTCCTTGAAAAATTTAAATGTGAAAAGCGGATCCCCCGGGGGGAAAATCTAAAGCTGGCACACGAACTTTTCAGCGCCAACGAATTGGAAAATTCCAACTGACAGGCCGAAAAGCTGGTGCAAAATGCAAATGGGCTTTTCCTCTCAAGCCCATTAGGGTTTTATATTGATCAATCAAAATCCTATATGGCCACATTAACATGACAAAGCCCGAGTCCTGGGATGTGCATTCGAGTGGATCGATCGTTGACTGCATCGATCCCTTCAAGGACTCCTCGGGAGTTGCTTTTGCCGAAAGCCAGCTGAGAAATTCGCAAAATCGCAGAGCGCGCGCGCGCTTAAAAAATGCAATTAAATCCCTTTCGGGCTCGCTGTCTGGTTTCCTTCTTTTTTTATAGCTGCTCCTGCCCCTTGCCAGAGAAATTTGTAGCAAACGTCTTTGAGGGCAACCCTTCCGGGGTTTCTTACCCTTCTTTGTCCTGGATTCCTGGCTGGGCAGGCACTAAAACTGGCAAGGTGAGGCGGCAAGGTAGCTCGAGGTTTTTGGTTTTTGGCAAGGTTTCTTTGGCATTTTCGTCCTCAGCTGGAAAGCAATGTGTCATGGGGTTTTGTTTGTGTTTTTTTTGGCAATTGATTTGCGGAGAAAGCATCGATTGTAGGGCAATTGTGCAAAAATTGGGAAAGGAGTCACACAGGACACATTTCCGCGAATGTCAAAAGGGGAGGAAGCCAGCGGAGAGAACACGTGATAAATCGGGGTTTCGGGGATTCTGATTACAAAGAATGTACCATATGCTGCACATATATTCAAGAACATATAGGGGAAATCTTAAAATATATAAAATACTTTACCAAAGAGTTTGTTTATCATAATACACCTTTATTAATAATTTAATGTATTTATATTATTTACTAGATTAGCCGAGAATGGCAGGAAAATACTGTCTGAAATCTTATCAAAATTATATTGCCCTGAAAAATATTATTTATTACCCCTAGTAAAATCTAACATGAATAAAAGCGCCCCATTGACTTCAAAAATGATCCCCATAATGGAGCAATCGAAGGCTCAACTCGTCCCTAGATAAACCCACAAGCACACAGCTCGTGTTTTCTAATTTTATTTACATAATGTTAGAGTAGCAACCACCCAAAAAAAGGGACACAACAGGGACGTGATCCAGTTTTACCTCAAGACTCAACTTTCCCAAGGAATCCCACGACGAAAACGAAGGAAAGTGAAATTGTAACCCTCTTGTGCCTTTTGGGATCGAATCGAATCGGGAATCGGGGGAACCCCTGAAAGCTGCACAGCTGCTATTTATTTAATTACCAAATATTTATTGAACATACATTACGGTTAATATCGTGCTGATACCGAGGACTCGGACTCCTTGGGAAAGGGATCGCAGCCGCGGTGCTTGGGTGCCTCGACGAATTTTTGCAATTTGCAAGGACCTACCAGCCCTTGCCCAAGATTAGGTAAGGAGTCTTAAGGGTGCGCGCATCGATTCCCATCGATCCTGGCACAATCGATTTCAATATTATGCATTGGCAAGGGGATTTTCTTTGATTTTTTTTCTTATTCTCTTTTTGCGAATAATTTATTGCGTTTTTTTGGAATTGGCAAATTTTTGCAATTTGAATGTGAGGCGTTCGGGAGGGTTTGATCTGGGATAATTAAGGAAAACCCTATTTCAGGCCATTGCCAGATGGCAAATTCCTTTCCGCGACGCAATAAACCTTAATTAATATTTATTGCACGGAAAAAGTTTGTAAAAAACGGAATTAAATTGAGTGTCATAAGCTCTTTCTGCCTTTGGCACTTCTATTTACATTTATTACCAAAAAAAACTTACAAAAAAATACCTTTTATTGTACTATTTCCATTTTTCCGAGAATTTTTTCTATTGACACTCCTTGCGCTCGAACACGCTTCGTTCCTGCCAAATAAAGCATTTTGTTAAGCTAATTTTTATCCCATTTTGAACAAAACATTTTCCTTTAAAGGGAAAATGCTTTTTTTGTGTCCCTTCTGCCCCTTGTCATGTAAAGAAAGCACCGCCCCAGGACTTGCCATTGACATGTCTATGAAAAAACAGTCAGAAATTATGTTATAAATTATAGGGAAAAAGGGTAAATTCATGTTGAAAATTTCAAGTGCTTTATAATAAGGCGCAATAGCTCAGTCTCAGAGATTCCTCACAAAAAATGCATCAACCCTAGGGATTTTTCGATGAATAAAAAACATATCTACAAAAGACGTCAAAAAATAACAAAAAAAAAAAAACTTAAGGAGGAGGAGAATAAGTTTGCTTGATTATGTTTCTTGTTTATGGTTTACTATACCCTTTACTTAGGGAGTATTTTGGATTTATAAAGGGAAATTTGGTAACTTGGTATAGGTGTAATGATAATAATAGTAACCTTTGCAGTGGAGATGTTCCTGAGAAATATTGGATCATATAATATATTTCTTAGTATTTTTCCTAATATTTTGCAAATTGTAGTTATGTAGAAAAAAAATATATTCCTTATCCTTTTTTAACACAATTTCAATATGCATTTACCCAGAATTTAATCTAAAATAAATTAGATGGTAGCAAAAAAGAGCAAATATTGTTAAAAGTATTTAAGAGTCTTGAAAGATGTCCTTTTTTTTCAATAAAAAATAATAATAGTATAATTCCTAATATATTTTATTTTGTTAACTTTCTCATCCTCTTCATTAATTTACTTTTCAAGAGATTTTTATATAAAAGCGCCTTCTCTTTCCGTTATAATTTAAAAAGTTCTTTTAGAAGAGTATCTTAGCTTCGTGTTTTCCCTAGAATCAACCCAAAACAGACTCCTGGTGACCGCTTATTGTGTGTTTTCGCTGCTGCATAATAGTGATTGGCATGATATACCCGGAACCCAACCCAAAAGGGCAGGAAAGCGAGGAGCAAGACCCGAAACAAGTACAAATTGCCGTTACCCGCGAATGCAGCCAAGCAAAAGGCTGCAATCCTAAAGGAAAACATGGAAAAAAGTTAAGAAGAACCAGAAGCCAGAGGATCGCATCGGATCCGAGCGGAGTAACCTTGCGCCAGTCACTCACCCAGACCCGCCAGACCACCCCTCGCAGAACCCAGGGAGATCTTGGAACGGAACAAAAAATCGAAGAACTAAAGAAAACCTCACCCCAGCGGATGGGATGTGCCAGAAATAGCATCGCAGCTCACCCAGTCCTGCAATGAGTGCACAGAGAGAAATATTTAGATGGAAATGAGATTGATTGGAGTCTATTTTTGTTCAAAAATAAAGCAGAGATGATGAATATTAAATTTATACGAGCTAATATAAATTGGGACTTTTTTAAAGTATATATTTTATATTATATGATATTAATTTAGGAGTGTGATATTAATTAAAATTAATATTAAGAGAAAATTAGATTAACTTGAGTTTATTTTTAATGGAAAATAAAGCAGAGAGGATAAATATTAAATTTATACGAGAAAATATAAAATTGAACTTTTTTAAAGTATATATTTAATATAACATAATATTAATTTAGGAGTGTGACATTAATTAAGATCAAAACTAATATAAATAAGTTATTTTAAATTTATTTTCAATATTTCCTGCCTTATTGAATTAAATTTGAGTAACCTTCACATCTCTCCTAATTTCTTTGTATGTAGCTCTAAGTAAACCCAAAGATTTCACACGCCAGGCCGTCAAAGGCGTCAGGCTCATGTTTTTTTTTTTTCTCCTCCCATCTTGGTTCCATTAACCCCCTTCTCCGAGCTCCGATCTCCGATCTGTGAGGATAATTTTTCTGGGAGGGTCTGGCGGCGGCGGGATGCTGGCAAATGCATTTTTTTACTTGACGCCTCGGCACAAAGCTGCTGCATAATTATCAACGACCCAAAACCCTTATCAGGCGTCATTGGTAGAGTGCGAAAAATCCGGGGGTCTGGAAAAACCTCATTTGAATATATGGAAAACTGTGTCCTGGCGGCAGCACAAATTAATGAATATTTCCGAATACTTTATGAACCGTGCTGAATGCATTATCGGCCCAGGGAAAACGAGTTTGTCTTCCCATATCAAGTATAAAGTATAAAGTAAAAAGTATCTAGCAGATACGTTTCCTGTGCTCCTGAGTGGAGCCACCTGTGCGCCTGCAGCTACTTAAAACGCAATTAAAACCATGTGGAGGAGCAGCATCCTGGGAAAGATAGGACAATGGCCCCTTTTATTTCTCGCTCTCGTTGATTAATCGTCGGAAACCGCCTGTCGCCATATTACGTGACGTCTAACCCATTTGCGGCAGCTCGTAAATAATTAAAATCGATACGAGATCGGGGCTGAAAGTAGAGCAGCCCCGAAAAGGAGGGAATCCAAGATTCAAGCTCGGCATTCTCGAGTGCGACGAGCTATCGGATTTCTCAAGTGTTTGTTTCTTAAACAAAAAAGTTTTGGCTCAGCCTCCTGCTTAGGCCTGGGATCTAGTAAACTGAGGGAAAAATTATAAGTTTTTCAAGCTAAATCTGGGTTAGCGGAGTTAAAAGAAAATGTAATAAAATTATTTTTGGAGTAGTCATCAAGTTTACAAGTTTATTATTGATCATAAGAACTTTGAACACTGAGAAAGTTTGAATACTCAAAACCAATTGTAATATAAGTTAAATTTTAAAGATATTTTTCCAGTGCCTGGGTAAGCTCAGAACACTTGTGTTCATTCTTCTTAGGGGATTGTTTTTGTATTTTTTCTTCTCTTATTTTTATAGATTCCTATGAATTCGTTTTCGGTGCCAGCGCGGGGGTTCGTTGTACTCTTTTGTGGCCTCATTTCGTGCTGATCCGGGATCCCCTCGAAATAGGCGTTATTAATTGAAATTTATGCTGGAGCACTTTTAATAGATTTTTCCCTCCCCTCCATATTTAAATTTGTTTCGTTTTCTCCAATGATTTAGTGTATGTAATTCGAAATGGGGGAACCATGATTAAGATCTCGCCTTCAAGTGGCTCTGTGGGCTGATTGTGAGATCATCAATGGGCACTTTCAGAGTCTGGGTTTCCTTCTCTAATTGATCAATCGCATAGTTTATTATTTGGGCTCTCTGGCAGGGCTTTTCGCTGGCTAATTGAGACATGGGAAGCGGCCATAAAACTGCTCAGATCTAATGAATGCTCGCCATCGTTTGAATTTTCTTTTATTTGTGCGCCAAAAGTGCTGCTTAATTTCCCAGAGAAAGGAGTGAGCGGATCACAATAGAGAATAGACAGCTTTATGTGGCATTTCATCTCAAAAAACCAGACTCAAAAGAGGAAGGAAAAGCTGTAACGACCTTTGTGTGTTATGGTCTGACATGGGCCATCTGCAGAGGCGAGTGTAATTCCCCTAAAGCAGCTTAAGACACTTTCCATTTCCATTCATTTTCCTCCCAAAAAAAAGGGGCACTTAAAATTAGGCATAAAATTTTCTACTCCGCTTGAGCGCTAAACGAAATGATCAGCGAATGGGATGCTGGCAAAGGGTCGTAATTTACATCAGGTCCTGGAGAAAAAAAAACTGGACCAACTTCTATCCCAAATCCAAACAGAAAGTGGCTACATTTTAATGGCCCGAGGTCGGGGAAAAATCGGGGATGGAAAAGCTGCGGCTGCGCTGGGAAAATCAAGCAGCAGCATCTCGCGATCTCAGGGATCTCGCAGGGATCTTTTAGGACCTCGTGTGTCCATAAGGTCACGGATGCGACTAATGACCGTGGCAGCAATGCCCAGTTGCACAATTAGCCGGGACAATGCCACCGAATGGCCCCTTGGAGGGAAATTTGCATCCGAAATCAGCTCATCTCTCATACTCTTTTTTTTATACTTTATTTGTGGACTGTTTGCCCCGCTTGTGGACAGCTTTCTTTGGACAGTTTTTATTTTCTTTTGTGATTTACTTGGTCATTGGATCGGGCAAAAGGGTAAGGAGGAGAGGATTACGGCCAAAGGGATGCTGCTGCGTCATCATTTATCGCTCGCGGCTTGACCTATTTTGCCAAGAACGGGGCTATAAATGTCAGTGGCATCATTAAGTTCTGCGTAATTTATGAAAAGCCCTGGATTCTGGTTCTGCAATTACCCAGAAAGGAAAATTAGTTTCTCGAGTTGGAGTAGCTCTCTTGAGCACGCGCCAAGAACCGGAAGTGGCAGTCGCAGCTCCCAGTTTTCTATAAATAGAGAGATTTCTCTGTTTCTTGGGGGCGTTTTATGTTTTGAATTCAGAGTTTTGAGCTGTTTGTCAGCGCTGCGGCAAATTGGGGCGATCCTGCTGCATTATGCCCATCAACAGTCACTTATTTCGATATCAAGGTTGAGTGAGTGACAGCAGCTGCACAGATCGCGGCCTGACTTTTGTTAAATTTAATTCACCGAAATGCGTGAGGCATTTGCACTAAATAACCGTTAGTACCTCCTCCTTCAGCCACCCAAAATTGCAGAAAATTAAAGGCAGAACCGAAGGAAAGTATATCCTTTTGGTAAACGCATTTTAAACTCAATTAGCGCTCATTAGTAAATAACTGGCGGCACAAAAGTGAGGGAATCTCACTCACAAAACGCACTGCAAGTGTATGCACTGGGGAAAATATTCAGGGATTTTTATTTACAAAAAAAATGCATGGGAAAAATATCAAAAAAAAAATATTTATAATTTAATTTTTAATTTTAAAAAATTAGCTTGATAGCTTAAAATGAGTAATTGCAAGTACTTTAAAAGGTTTAAAGAGCAGGCTGCTTTAATGTTTATATAATTTAGCTCACTTTTACCATAGCAGCAGCTTTAAAAACCACTTCCTTGGCAATTCCCCAGAATTCTTTCGGTGTCTACAGTACCTCCTCGTCCAGGAGAATTGCCTCGAAGCCTAACACGCAACTCGCTGCGAATCGAGGCCTCCTCAGAAGCCTCTACTTTCGGTTCTCCTCAGACCTTTCATTCAGGGCTAAACGGAAACGAACATTGACAACGACAATTGCTTGTTATTTGCAAAGCGAATTCCACCGCTTCATCAAGTTCGAGGTGCGATGGGTTGGGAAGTTGGAGATCGCCTGGAGCTGAGCTGCAGCAGCAGCATCATTACCGCCAGTGGAGAGGCGACTTGAGCTCATCATTGGCATGATTATCGGACGGGGAACGACATCATCAGCAGCTCCAAGCAGTCGCGAGAATTGGTGCGAGACGCACTTTGACTTGGACGGCAAAAAGCTCTTTATACCCTGACTGGAAGTTGGGGAAGTTTGGTCTATATGGTGACAAATTATTGTGACAATTACAAATCTTATACTCGCTCAAATAAATATCCCTAAAAGTTATTTCTTAGTAAATAATTTTAAAATTATATTGGCTTAAAGAATGGCATTGAAAACTATAATTTCTGCAACACTTTATCATACAGATGGCAATCTTCTCTTGGTTATCTCAATCTGTTAAACCATTCCTATGAATACAGCAATGAGATTATTAACTCTTCGACTTTAGCAGTTAAATTAAAGACTTCTTACTGAAGACTGAAGACTGTAGACTAAAGACTGAGGACTGAAGACTGTAGAGTGTAGACTGCAGACTGCAGCCTGGCAAAGTCGGAGGAAAACAGAGTGCGTGGCTTGTTGTGAGATTTTGCAACACGCTCTCGTGTCCGTGTCCCCCCAGCATTTTCGTCACTTAACCAAGGAGAAGCCACAAGGAGAATCCACAAGGAGAATCCATGGGGAGAATCCACAGAGAAGAATACAGCGAGAATCCCCCGAGGAGACGACTTTGTTCTTGCTCTCGTTCCTTGTGTTGGGTTCTTGATTTTTGTTGCTTTTTGTTTGTAATGCAATTTTCAAAGCGCGAGAATTACAGCGAAACAAAACAATGAAATTCATCTGCAGCGCAGTTGGGGTTTCATATTGAGTTTAAGCACTGAGAAAAATATGTATTAAACATCTATAAATAAGATTTAGTTATATTTCTATGAATGAGATTAAAAATCAAAGTTTGTGGTAGAAAGAAGTACATCTTAAGAGAAGGCAACAGAGAATTGATAGCAAACTTTATTCATAGCCAGTAGATCAGGCCTATAATATTTTCAAAAATTAAAAATTCCAGTTTTACCCACTTTTTCGCAGTGCTTGCTTATATTTGCCCTGAGTCTGTGGTTTCGCCTTGGAGCCTGCGGATCGGTCAGCCTATAGCTCGGGGGTATTGCAATCCCAGATCGGAGCAGGAGTCCTCTGACTGTGTGTGTGCGTGGGGCCGGACTTCAATTTCAATTTAAATGAAAACAAACTGTAGTCACTTTGTGTATTTATGTATTTTCGCTTCGTTCATTCAGCTTGTTTGCATCTTTAATGCTTCGTGACTCTCGAGTGCACTTAACGACACAGATGGATGGCCGGCGTTGCAGTTGCAGATACAAAGATACTCAAAGTGCACTGGCAATTGCATTGCAAAAAATAAAGGAGATGTCCAGCTTCTTGGATCTCCGGATCTCCAGTTCTCCAGAGCAAGTGCTAATTGGTTTATTATGAAAGCTGTTAACACTGATATTCCACGAAGCAATTTGGTAGGGATTATTAGCAGGTGAGGCAGGAAGTTGGTGTTTTTATATCTCTCTTTTATATCATATTTATTCGGAATTTTTTAAAATGGTTTTATATTACTGCAAAATTATTGAATTTATTTATTAAAATATACAAATAGGTATTTCAAACCAACAGAAATAAATATAAATTGCTTTAAGAATAAGTTTATGAATAATAAATAAAGTTCTGTATCTATGCTTTCTTAATGATAATTTTCCTCTATATCCCGCCAAATTTCTGTAACCTATGATTAGAAAATTCTTTTGCTGATACCGCAAAACAGTTTTCCCGTTAGGTTCGAGTGACTAACGCCGCCGAACTTATCGGAAACACACATTCCTTGCGGCCACCCAAGCATCCCATCCCGGGTTCGACGCCGGCAACTTCACGCCTTACGAAAATAAACAAAAACATGAATGAAACTGAAAACTGAAAACTTGAACTCGAACTCAGAAGTGCGAAGAGTGTGGGAAATGGGAATCGAAGGAGGACGGGTTCTCCAGATACCACATATATGTATATATCGGTATAGCGCCTAGGCCAAGTGTGAAGAGCATTTGACGCATTTTGCACGCTGCCTTCCAGCTAAAACAATTGTTTGTTTCCACATTTTCTGCGAATGCTAGCCTCTGGCCCCCGGAATTTCGTACCCCAAGCAGCGACAGCATCCTCCAGTCCCCAGTCCCAGTCCCCAGGAATCCAGACACCAGAGTCCACACACAGCAGCAGAAGAAACCAGCTGACAAACGGAAATGCTGAGCGCCGCCTGTCATATTGCGCCAAAGTTATTTTGAATATGCAAAAAATTATGGAAAAATATATGGTGAAAAAAAAGGAACTGAAGCCGAGGAGCAGAAGAATGGAGCCAGGGAAAACGAACGAAGATTGCTCCATTATGGACCAGCCAAGGCATACACAGAGATGTGTGCACTTAGTATATACTCAGAATATTGGGTACTATGGATTTATTCATTTAAAGTAACAATTAAGAAACATGTAATGGATTTTTTACTTAAGGGAAATTAATGAGGATAGAGGAAAGTTAATTGTTTTTTGGTTATATTTTAAGTTGTGTTTTTATTCGAAATCTGATAAAGGAAAAGTCTTTTCTTTGTCAATGGGTAAAGACTTTAAGGTATAGTTATTTTTAAAACGCTTAAATTCTTGGAAAATAATACAAATAATTTACGCCAAGAAACAAGTGATAAAAAATTAATGTTTAAAATATTATAAACTTTAAGAGACATATTTAAATATTTTAATTTAAATGGACATTAATAATTACTTCATAAAGTATATATTAAAAATTAATAAGCAACTCCTTTTTACTGTGCATAAAGCAAATAAAATAGATTTTTTTTTAAATAGTTTGCCTTTATAACCATATTTAATTCAACCTTGAGTCACTAAATAATTTGGTTATATTTGAAAAATTATTCAAAGATATCTGCCTCACTATCCTTAAGCAAGCGTAATCTCCAGTTCGGCTTAGAGCTTTATTTATTTAATTTTGTTTTGTTTTTTTTTTTGCATAACCGTCACGTTATATATTTGTTGTTATTGTTGTTGGCGGTGCTGCTGTCGCTGCCTGTTACTTTGTTGTAGAACATACACAATCCACAGAGAGCGGCGACGCGCAGGGAATCGAGATATTCAGGCAGACACTGGGACCTGCGGACGGACTGGCAGACGACGGTCCAAGGGCTCAACAAAGCCAACAAGTCGACAAGGGAGATGCGGATGCACAGAGAGAAAATAAATGCAAATATAACAAGGATTTTTCTTGATCAGTTTTAAATTAAAATTTAAGAAGATGATCAGTTTAAAAGCTATTGCCTAATCTTTGGGCTTCTTATTTTTGTGCACAAAAACTAAATTTCAGCTCGAAAGAATATCTACAAAGGCCACAATATATATTTTAAGTAACTCTCTCTCAATGAAATTCAGGTTTGCCATGAAGTATGCTATATTTTTTTTCGAACCTTAAACCGGGTATTCAGTTATACAGATATATCATCGATTTTTCTAGATCAGTTTTAAATAATTGCCTTAGAGGGAAGATTGAAGATTGAGTTACTTTTATTTTATAAATGAAAGGTTTTCTCTGTTGTTGCTCTGCGAAATTTCAACTCGACAGAATATATTTAAACGACACAAGATATATTTTAAGAAACTCTCCCTCAAAGAAATTCAGCTTTGCCACGAAGTAGGCTATACTTTTCTTTCGAACCTCAAACAGGGTATTCAGTTTATCTAATATTATATATATCTTATCCCTGTAAAGGTACACCCCTATTTCTCTCAGTCCAACTTGAGATGGGTGAGTACTACGTATATAGTATGGAGACATGCATATTTGAAGATCATAAAACAACGCCATCGGAGAGTGAAGAGGAGGGCCTGCCAGTTGTTTCGCTTCGCAGGCGAGTGTGAAATTGTCAAGTTGTTTAAAGTTTACGCAGCGCGTATTAAATATTTGCCAATCGGCGTTTATAGATCTTGGCTGATCTGCTCTCGGGTCCATATTCCATATTCCCGCCTGCTGTCGTTATATATATATTTTTTATTTTTATTTATTTCGCCTCTCCGCTCCTCCCATGTTTTCCCTAATTTTTACTGTAGCAAAATCATAAAAAGAATGTTTAAGCCAAGAGGGAGCAGCGAGCAGGCCTCAATTTGCGTGGGAATATTCTAAGCGTTCCTTTTTGGACAGTTTTTTATTTATTTATCTGCTTCTTTTTGTGTGTTTCTGCGGTTTTCTGGCTCCAGTTATCGACGAGCATCGATCGTGGTGATGATGATGTTTGTTTGTCTTGACAACAATGTTTGGCGCGCAGCTGTGTGGGATCCCATCCTCCTTGGAGATCTTGTCCGTTACTAAATAGAAGCTCCTCTCTTGGGGCTACACTAGAGTGGGTCTATTTTGAGGGGATTCAACTAGTAGGATATAGAAGAAATATAGATACTTACACAGAGAGAATTTTTAAGGAAAAATTGATTTAAAATAAGTAAATACGTACTCAAATAACTACCGAGTAGATTTGTTCTTACTTCGAAGTGGTTTTGTACTCAGTTCAAGTAAAATTCGTACTTTGTTTTTGATAACTTTTATGCTCAACAAAAAATTTACCTAATGCAAAATTTACCTAATTTAAGAACGAATAATTCAAATTTATTACGAAAAGTTCTTAGTTTAACAACGAATCATTCTTAATTATTTGAAACTACTTTTGTATTCATTTTAATTTTTTTTTTGACTCTATGTAAGAAAAATATACTTAAACTAATTTTTTTTAAAAATCCGTTCTAAAAAATTAGAACAGTACGTATTTGAGAACGCGGATTCTTAATTTCAGGATGCCATAATTCTCTGTGTACTTATAAATATTATGGAATTATGTTTTAATCGAGTTTGTTTACATTTTAAATTGTTATTATTTTTAAAAGATATTATATTAACTAAACTCATTTTAAATTTTATTATTTTAACCTAGAAACGATTTATATTAAAAATCAGGGCAACATTTCTGTAAAGAAAAAACCATTATAAATGTGAAATATAATCAATAGACATTAGGTGAGTATTTATTTGACAAGAGAATGAACTATAGAGCTCCTTGTAGACCCCCACAAATCGGTCCACTCTAATGTCTTCTCCTATGAGATGCTGTACTCTGTTTAGTCCCTATATTCTCCACAATCTCCATTCCTCTTTTTATTTATAACGCTCTCTCATGGGCTGTTTCTGAGCCTTAGATAAAAGGGCGGGGATGGAGCGCGGAGTTGGGCCTGCTCCACTCCATTTCAGTCCAGTGTGGGGGCTGCTTCGAGTGGAGGAACCCCTTCTATACATAGTACTTGGTGTAAACACACACAGAGATGCAGTGTGCACAACAATAAACTGGCATTAACTAAATGCATTGACCTTTCGGCTCCTCCGGAGTCCCTCGCTCTCGCCGGTTCTCCAGGCAGAAATACGAGTTTTCCGTGTATCTATCCCCATGGCTGGGCGACCTAACTGCACGACTCGGATTGTATCTGTATCTGCATCTGTGGCGAGTGACGGCGAGTGGTTCCCTTGAACTTGTCCTGCATCCCAGTCTATGTATCTCTGGTGTCCTCCACTGGCCTATGTAGGCATGCAACGTTCGCGGCGTCGATGGCCATGGGGCCATTTGATTTGCTCTCCTCTGTATATTCTATATACGAGTATATATTTTTAGATGATCCCAAAGACCGGGGCGCGCTTAGCTGGGGACGAGCTATAATTGCCTCAAATTGATGTTAAAACTTGAACTCTGTCGCGGAGTTATCCTAGGATTGTTGTCTGTGGAATCTGGAGGGCTGTCAATTATCTTTTAGGAATTATTATATACTGGCATTGGCCGTAGCAAATTTATTTTATTTTTGAAGATCGTACAGCTAAGTACAAATTTAATTTTTGATTAATGCTTGGGTATTTAATCGTATTCATTTTGGCCCTCTTTTAGTTTACAGCAGCATTGATTTTTGGTTCCACAATGACCTTCACCCTTTTGGTAATATACACTGCAGGCAGTTATGCATTCTGAGCGCGAAGCCCCCCTGACTCGTCCGCCATCTCCATGACCTGATCTTACATTTCTACTGCATACGAGGTTTAACTCTTTATATCCCCCCGGGCATCCAGTAGTCGGGTCTTTGGTATATTTGCCTTGCATTGAAACATTGATGGATCCAATAAGGACAAACACAAAAAGGAGCAAGGCAAACTAAAGAAAGCCATAAATTCAAATATATTAGAAATTCTATATGTGCATTTATAAATTAAGCTCTCACATACCTTCATTGTAAGTTTGCTGTATTTATTTTTCAGTTTTCAAAGTTCCGTAATCACAAGAGCTTCGATCAGACTGTGTTGATGACCATAAGTGGCTTTGGCTTTTTATACCCGATTTCGAACCAAACTGATAATAAATATTTAATCATATTCTTTTATTTGTAAAAATACATGTGATTATGCCTAAAATGTTTTTTCTAGACGAATACAATTTTTGATAGGACTTCAATGTTAACATTAACACCAACTTTTCACATGTTGAAATATATTTTATTTACCGCTTTTCAGCTGTGTTTTCACCTATCGGTTGTCGTTTTCTGTAATGCGGACTTAATTGCTTTTAACTGTGCGTTTCTATGGTCTGCAGCAGCAATGATTAAGTGGTCCACAAATACCACTTGAGTGGAAATGGTCGTATACGCAAATACGATTGCATTCACTGCCAGAAGCCAGTCCATATCCGCGCCTTCCCATTCCATCAGGTATATTTCGGTCACACGGCTCAATTATGTCAACATATCCTTCCCAGCATCCCGTTGCTGGGTTTGGCGTCGGAGGGTAATATTTTTTGCCACCTTGTATTGAAACATTGATGGATCCAATAAGGAAAAACATAAAAAGTAGAAAAGCTAGCTAAACAAAACGAAAATAATTCCAAAAATGAAAATATTATATTATTATTAAAATGGAATAATATATTTGATATTCTATCTAAGAATACCTTCATTGTAAGTTAGCTCTATTTATTTTTCAGTGTCCAGAGTATCGCAATCACTAAGAATGTCGTTTAGACTGTGTTGATGACCATAAGTTAGTTTGCCTCTTTATACCCGATTTCGAATAGAACTAATTAAAAATATTTCAGAATATTCTTTTATTTTAATAATAGTTCTGGAATTTTTTACTTGTGATTATACCTGACCTTTGATTATTCTTTTTTTCTTAGGAGGGGTACAATTTTGATAAGAATTCGTTGTAGACAGCGACACGAGCTTAGCAGATGTTTAAATATTTTTCTAAGATTTTTATACTCTTGCGAGGTATTATTATTCTGGAACTTACTATATATTTCAGCGATTCGAGCTTTGACCTTCCTATTTTTATTACCCTGCTTCTGACCTACGGTTTCTAGATAAGAGTATCTTGGAAACAGGTGCTCGAAAATCTTCATGGACTCTGGTCACTAGTTAAGAAGCTTAATTAATGAAACTTAATATAAAACATACTAATGTCTAAAACGTGTCTTGATTAAATTGATTAAATCGCCGCATTTCAAGCTCACATAAAGCATAAAATATAATCAGAAATTAAGCTTAATTTTTTTGAAACCATTAAGTATTATTAATTTCATTATTTCTTTAAAGAATTGACTAATCTGAATGAATTTCCGATAAATGCTCATTACACATTCCTGCTCACTCTGATTTGGCATGAATTTTACATAAATATATAAACATATATATCCTCCCCCTCCAATGTGTCCAGATTCTGATCGGAAGTAGAATGGCATGCTCGACGCATATTAAATATGGAAACGAAACAAAAACTCAGCCAGACGACGGACTCCGATATTATTCCCACGGGAGCCACGGACAAAGGCAAAAGGCGAGGAAAAAACAGAAAGTAAACACAATATTCCGATATAAGGCCCTAAAATAAACGCGAAACGCGCTAAAATCGAGCTCCAGAACAGGAACAATGCGAATGGCAAAGATCCTGGCCTTAATTCGCTTAATTCGCACAGGTAGGGGATCACAGGACCACCTTATAGACCACCAGTCAACCACTAATTGCCGGAGATCTCTTTATTGGCCGATGAATCACTCAGACACTCTATCCCGTACAGGAAGCAAGTGCACAAAGCGGAAGGGAATCGCTTTCTATTCAGGACGAATATAGTATTTTGCGCACAAAAGAATGGCCAAGGATATACGGCTAAGGAGCTGATGATGATGTACAGGTCCTAATCCCCGACGAGGCAACATTGTTGCCAAATTTTCCTCGGGGCTGACCGCAGATAATCGGACAGGAAGCTGGCCAAAAGATCGAAAAATCGAAAAAACCCCTCAGAGAATAGACCGATCCTGTGTGTGTGGGCTTTTATGTTGGACAATTTCATTAGCAGGAGAGTGTCTGAAGGATACTTTTTCATATCGTTTACCTTCCAGACATCCTCGCAACCCGCTTAGTGCGTGCGCTCCGCAAGTTTAAGTGGCTTTTAATGCCTCTATCTTGGCGCCCAATTAATTTTGTCCAATAAAACGAAAATTATTATGCACAGGGGATATATATATCCACACATTTATATATATAGTATATGTATATGCGAACACGAAGGGCGTGCAAACGCAGAGATTTGCAGAAATTTTGGCGCCAAAATGCAAGTTGATAAACCAGTTGCGTTGCATATTTCTGCCTCAAATCTTTTCTCTGCTTTTTTTTTTTGATTTCTTTGCGCCTTTTTCAACGTCTGCACGGGGTCGCATGTAGGTACGAATATATATATGTATATATCCCTTGTATCGGCGCTCCTCATTGAGGCAGTCAGTGCGGTCTACATTTATAGCGATCCGAGGAGGATCGTCGCACACACTCACTCTGGTTCAGCCTCAGATACTTGTGCGTTTGAAGTTTTCAAGTTGCGAACTTGAGAAGATGGCAGGGAAGGGGCCCTGGCAAAACCAGAATGAATCCGAGATACCCTCACCATCGCCACCAGGAGCACCCCACTGAGCCCAGCTGATCCTCGCCAAAAGGGAGTTTATTGATCTCGAAGTTGCAGGAAAGGATACTCTCCCCAGCTACTCTGCATGTCTAAAATATTTCATTGGTAATTGTTTTATTCAATAAAGAATATTTAATAAATGTAGAAATATTTATAGCTCAAAATCCAAGTGAATCTGAAGAAATAAACAGCTAAAAAAATACAAATAAATTAATTTTAATCATACTTGGTCATCGATAAAATAAAGAATTCAAATTAAAGACAGTCAAAATAGATTTAAAACAAAGCAAATGCAATGCTCCCTGCTTAGCTTAAATCTCTCAGTAAATCAATCTCACAGAAAGGGAAACCCTCAATGATTAATCTAAAAAAAATAAACCAAGATAATAGAGGGTCTCCACATAACATAACCAAGCCAGACAAGGGTATGGCGGAGCCCAGCCCATAAAAGGGATCTCAGATTCAGAGCTCAGAACTCGGGAATCATCAGACGGAAAGGGCGACGCATAATTTGTAATAAACCTGCAGGACTAATGTGTCTCTCTGCCATTCGGCCATTCGGCCATCCTGCCTCCCCCTGGCAATCTCTGGCGGGAGAGTCATAAAAATCAACTGCCGCGAATGAACGAAAAATTTGAGCCTTTAAACTTTTCACTTAATGAATCTAAGCGGAGTGGAGGGGAACACGTCGTGGCAGTCATCAAACCTTCGCAGGTAGTAAAGTTGTGCAACATTTTTTCCCAGGAACTTTGGCTGTGGCTGTGGCTGGCTGTGGCTCCTTATTGAAGCATATCGGCCCAGGGAACAGGGAACAGGGAACTGGTGCCACAGCATTCCATGGGACATCCACCGAAGGCAGGCCCCAAAAAGAAACCAAAATGCAGGCCGCGGACGTATCAAAGACCTCTAAGCCCCGGCCAGCCCCAGTCCATTGATCAGCGCTATTTGTTGTTGCACCGTCTGGTTAGAACTGCAAGGCTGCTCACCTTACCTTACCTGACCAAAACCATTTAACGTGCCAGACACAATTTTCGATTTTCGGCGAAAAGTGCAGGTCTCCAAAGGATCGCCACGGATTGGATCGGAACAGAAACGAACCGAATCTGGGAATTGCCGGAGATGCGAAAGCTAAGTTTATTTTTATTCAGAGATAAGAGGTATATTTATCCTATGAATTAATTTAATTCAATAAAGCTTTCTTTTTACATTAGAAAAGTGAGTAAAAATATACAACATTTTAAGAATATTTTAATTATTTATTTACTAAAACTTCATTGATCAGTAAGATATGTTTGGATAAGATTTTAAAAGTGTTAGAGTTTAGAGGAGATTTTCTTATTATTTTTTGTAGCTGCACTTTTTAATATTTGCTTATAAACTTAAGTTTCCTATTTGTATTATTATTTAAACTGTGAGCTCTACAGATCTGAAACTTAATACAATAGTATTTATTGGCATAACTTACATGAGTGCCAAGTTTCAGATCAATTTTATATTTATTAAGTGAAATAAATAAAGATCCTTTTGATTGCCAGAGTTTTCTATGCTTGAAATTAAGCTAAACTTTTCTTCAATTTATATATTTATATTTTATTAATAATAATATTTTATTATTATTAATAATAATATTTTATATTTATGGACTAAATTTTTATTTTTTTTTATTTAAAATTTTTAAATCTCCCTAGAATGGGTAAACTTAGTTCGAAACACCTGATCCAGAAACCCTTCTTATTTCTTTCCCTTTTTAGGCTGGTCGGCTTCTCGCAAAAAGAATTCGCCAATGCGAGACTCTGCGTGATTAGAGAACCAAATTGTGCATTTGGCCGGGGCTTTGGCTCCGTCCTCGGATACTCTTGGGTGTGAGGCGGAGATTTCGAACTGGGGCTCCTCGTCTCACCCACAATCGCGACATCTTTCTCGTTTATTGAAAGCAAGGAGTACATGTCTGTTATCGCTGTTTGCCGAGATCGTTATGTGTGGCTCTCGGGGGTATGTGTGTTTTTTATGTTTTTTATTTTTATTCTGTATTCCAAAGTGATTGGGCTTACTTGTTTGTGTGTGTAGGTTTATGGAAAGACCGCCTTGAGCTTGTGTGTGACTCAATTTTTGGCGCGAAAAGTTGGCGTCTGCGTGGAGCAGGTTAATTGAGGAATTTTTGTATGGAGGCAAGGGAAAGAGGGAAGCCTCCGGAATTAGGAATTCCCATGGCAACGAGCTCTTCCGTTTTCCTGTGGCACTCACTTTCACCGGAAGGAAATGCTGGCCAATCTAGCTCCTGGCAAACTTCTGTCTCGGGGGATCCTACGCAAATAAAGACATGACCACATCCTGAGGATCGGATCGGTTCGGACTGTGACGAACTGGAGTAGCTAGCTGTTCCCGGGAAGCCGTTAAGCTAAGTTCGATTGACCGCAAGGACCCCGAGATGAGAGACTGAGGAACCGCAGTGAAATCCAATACGTTTGAAGAGGCTGCGAGTGGTCAGGTCTTGTCTTACATAATCAGTTCGGGTTCGGGATTCAGAAGCCGCTCGAGGAGGAGTAGATTGCGAACTTCATATTTGCTCTGAAGTGTTTGGTTTAGCGGGAAACCCTCGAGATTTTCGGTGGGAGTGGCACCTGTGACTAACCGTTGCGGGTCCTTACGCAATCCTGAATTTCCTGGAACAACCGATAGCAGAGATTTGTGGATTTTGCGGACCTCCGGTGACAGTTAAATGGAGAGAGAGTCATACGATACTCGGCGGCAGGGAAAGTGATCCCGGTCCCGGGCTTAAGGATGCGCCTATCTCCAGGACAAATCTAGGCGCGCAGCACTTGAACACTTGAGAGTGAGACTGAGACGTAGCAATTTTCCCATCATTGCCAATGCGTTTTTTGGTCAATTAATGGGCCTCGGGTATCCTGTTGTGCACTTCTTCTCCTCCCAGCGACCGTTGACACTCCAAATAAAGTGCAAAGGGATACTTTTTTTACGGCTAGTTAGAGATATCCCTCGTTGGACAGACGTCTTGACATTTCTGTGTTCCCTGTCGCCGCCGTCCTGCGGCGATGTGTTGTTCTTGTCCTGTTAAGCAAACAACAAGTGCTCGTCCTGTCCTGCCCCGTCCTGTGTGTGTGTAGGATCCTGAGGCGACGTGGGGACATATCAGCTGAGCTACGCTGGGAAAATTTCTGTTCAATCAGCTGTTGGTAACACATAAACCTTTTCGGCTCGGCTCTGGGAAAATGGTCCTGGTGTAGCTAAACCTGTTTGACTTTTGTTGTTACCACTGGCTTTGGTTTTTTAGCTGTGTGGGTCTCTGGCCCTCCTAATGCTCTAACTTGTTGCTGGCCTTTGTCCTGGTTCCTACCAAAGAAAGGACCAAGCAAATCATCAAGTGGAAATGATGATGGGAATCGGCCCGGCTGTCGGATTGCCGAATCATTTTTCCAGCTGCACGAGCGTGGCGAGTGGGCGAAGGAAACGGTGATTTTCTTGAGGAATCCTGGGAGCCGTACCTGCCGTGTGCTGATCTCACGCTCGCCAAACAATGCCAATGCCAAGGCCGGGAGTCAATGACAAAAGTACTGGACAGGACAGGTTATACTGGGCCTCCTCATCCTGGATCTCTGTCAGTAGTTCGATCCCTAATAACGCTGTTTCCTTGGCCCATTGTGTGTGCACTGTCTCCCCCCTTCGAGGTGTTACAATTGCAGAATTATTGCCCTGGGAAGCGGCTCCACCTCCGTTTCGTAGGACCACCGAGGGGATTTCGGAGCAGTTAACCCAGAGTTCGGGGGCAGACAAGGGGAAATGCCATTAAAAACCATTAAAATAACAGCCAAGACACCCGCTCAATTAGCGAATCGGAATGCGGTATTTAAATCGAAAGGGGGAAAAGCGACAAGTGTCTCAGGAAATGTTAAGAAAAGGGGGTTTGCCTCCATGGATTTCTGGTAACGAGGCCCTGAATCCGCCCCTTAAGGATATTATATCGACGAAAACAGGCTTATCGGAGGCTGAAATACGTACTAGCCCTTGACCAACAATTGATTAAGAAAGGGTTTTCCCGTTTCACCCATCACGCCCCCCTTATGTAATCAATATTCTTACAGATAAATCTAAAAAAGAGTTACTATCCTATCTATTTCTATTTTGTTATAGAACCCTTTCCAATTTCCTTTTTAAATAAAATATTTAAATATTTAATTTGAGAATCAAATGAAAGACTCCCAATATAGAATTCTCCAAGCTTCAGTGGTCTATTTCTTCTCCTACATTCTTCACTTTTTCTTCTCCATTTGTCTAAGTTCGTAATAGCCCTTGGCCAAAATATGTATGAAAACGAGTTATTTTGGTATAGAATCCTTTCCAATTTCCATTTTAAATCAAATATTTAATAACTTAATTTAAGAATCAAACTAAAGACTCCCCATATAGAGTTCTCCAAGCTTCAGTCTTCTTATTCTTCTCCTACATTCTTCCCTTTTCCTGTTCTCACGCCCCCCTATGTAATCAATTTTTTCACAGATAACTCTGAAAAGGTGTTACTATCTTATCTATTTCGTTACCAAACCCTTTCCAAGTTACATTTCAAATATTTAAGAACTTAATTGAAGAATCTAAACAAAGCCTCCCCATATAGATATTCCCCAAAGCTTCAGTCTTCTAATTCCACTCCTACATTCTTCCCTTTTCCTTCTCTCCGTTCGCATTGAGCCAAAGTGCATAAGAAGAAAAGGAAAACATGAATTTTGTCCGTTACAAAAATCTGCCGAGCGACGACAGAGAAAGAGAGAAGGAGAATGAGAGAATCAGGGGGTGGGGGGCCGGGCAGAGAATCGGGGAGAGAGAGCGAGCTGCGCGCGCGTGTTGGTGAGTGTGTGTTTATGTTTGATAAAATGCGATATGGGCACATTCCCTTCGCGCTGAAACTCCCCTCGCGACTTGGTCTCCCTCGGAGAGAGGGAGCGAGACAGAGACCCTAAGCGAGAGAGAGATGGAGAATCGGAGAACGTGATTCTCAGCGCGCAAGACGGAGAATCCAACATAAACGGGAATAACGTATTTTTCGCTGTCGGTGTGGCAAACACACACCAACACTTGGCTGGAGCGGAGGAGAGAAGGAGAAGAGATAGAGATAGAGATTGAGAGATCCCAGCCCCTCCACCCACCCTCCCTCTAACCACCCACTGAAGTATAGAGAATAATAATTTAGATCCTATTGATCCGATAGCCCTTATAGCAAAAATTACATTATCAACATTTAAGCCTTAAAATAATTACTAATAAATTGAGGTATTATTTATTTCACTATCTTTTATTTTCTATTTAAAAATCATTTTCTTATAATATTTTCTATTAAACAAACATTTTTCATTCAACAATTCTTAATAACATTAAGGTCAACTTTCTTTAATTTCGGTTAACCTTCACTAAACTATTCACTAAATTAACTAATAAACGAACATATTAAAATAATATTTCTGAGAATCATTCGCCAATTTAAGAACACTAAAACCAACTTTCTTAATTTCCAGTTAAGGTTAACCTTCACATTAGATAAAAAAAACTATTTTCCTATTAAAAACAATTTGTGGTATATTATTTACTAATAAACTAACATTTTAAAATAATATTTCTAACAATCATTCGCCACTTTAATAACACTAAGATAAACTTTCTTAATTTCAAGTTAAGATTAACCTTCACATTAAATTAGAAAAAGGTCTACTTACGATCCACTACTGCCAGTTTTTCGCCTAATTTGAACTTCAATTTGTGAAGTCGGTAGGAAAAAAATAATGCTCCACGAAATGTTAAAACCAGTAGTTTAAGTTAACTTGTGGTTAAACCCTGATGAAGAACGTTTATGACCTTTCGAAATAAGTGTTAGTTATCGGTTTTTTTTTGGCTTCGGTTTTAAGAATTTATTTATTAAATTAAACAAGATCTTTCCCTTAAAATTTGTATTCAAGCTCAAACACCAGTCACATGTCAAGAAATACCAAATATTACCCATCAATCACTGTGTTATTTTTCTGCGTGCACTCCGCCATAGAGAGTGTCAACTTTTCAGACCCCAAGTCGAGGCAATAAAAACCCAATAATTGAAAAGCAGACAGACCCAAGGGAATAGAGGCAGTGAGTGAGTTGAGTGACTGGAGAAAAGAGTTGGGGGATGGGCGTCTCACTATTTATGCCCCAAAAATATATCTGAAAGATTAGATGCCCGGGCATTTAAGAACCCCCTTCAAGGCTTCTCGAATACATTTTTTTTTGGGGCTCAGACCGACGTCGTCGAAAGCGGGACACTTATGATTAATGTTCTGGCAAAATTGAAAATTCTCGAATATATTTTTAACCCCACATATGTATGAACGCGGAGCGGAAATGAGGAAGTCTGGTTTATGTTCTGCAAAAAGAGTTGGGGTGGCTGTGTGGATCGGGGCACGGATCTTGGTTCTTTTGGTATTTGGATGGGCTTGGGGTATGTTCGACATACGGGGCGGATCAGGGACCGAGAGAGATTGGGAGGAGACCAGCAGGGACACAGAGGAAGTTGGAGTTTATTGTAGATGAAATACTCAGAATTTGTGTGTGGGGGAGGATAGAGTTAAAGAAGGGGTACATCTCTTAGGGGGAGATGGTGAAAAAAATCTGAGAAATACCTTAAGGGACAAATCAAGTTCGGTAAAATGTATATAAAATATAGAAAATAATGTTAATTAAATCATTAAAAATAATTTTAGGAAAGTATTCCAACAAATTAAATTAGAATCACATTCTTATAGACTTTGTTTTTAAACCAATTGACTCTTCCTTTGAAGTTCATTAAAAATGCATGGGCAATTATCGATTCCCCGGAATCATTTCATGGCATTCGCATTGAGGGCTGGCCCATAAATCTCCTGGCTTTCAAATCAAGATCAATGCACGTGCGAATCCGAGACCAAAAATGATGAGAATGTTTTGAAGAGACCCACAGAAATGCACCGGCAATAGGAGAGCAAATTGCGCAGTCCGAGGAGTGATAAATGACCTGCTGACCCTGCCCATAAACGATGCTGTCACAAAGATTCCCAAAGTCACAGGGCGGAGAAGAAAGAAGTGATAATAATAATGAAATAGACGGCCAGAAAAAGAGTATTGTAAAAGTAAACACGTCAGGATATCAAGTGTACACGGAATGGGATGCAGTATGAGTTATGTTCGGGTCTGCGAAAGATCTCCAGTTTCTCCGATTCTCCGTTTCTCCGACTCTTGGTTTCTCCTGGAGTTTCTGCACTTGCAACAACTGTGTGCTGTGGAAATTGCAGGCCCAAACATCCAGACGAGTATCGTGGGAATGGGCATTGTGACAAAAAAGTATCCGAGGGAAAATAATCAAGTGTCGCCGTTCGTTTTCTTAGACAAATGCTCTTAGTTCCCTTTCCCACTGGCCACAAAGAAAGTGTAGTACGCGTTTACCATGCGACTCGGATTCGGCTTCGGACTGGGACTGGGACTGGACTCGGATTCAAGTGGTCAGCGCTGGGAAAGACAATCGGAGACAGTCTAATTTGTGCGCGGGCCACTTGAGGCTGGGAAAGAAAGGAAAGAAAGGTTTTCGGGCGTGCAACTGTGTCCCTGTGCCTGTTCCTGGACAAAAGTGAAGGAGTGTAGTCCTTCTGCCCCTCCCAAATATCCTGTCGGCGACAGATGCATTTGGCGGGCGTGGGAGTCAATTTTGTGACGGGGGCCAAAACATGGGCATCTCTATAATTACTAAATTAATTATTTACTATCTCTTTATACATAAATTTTGGACAAACACTTACTTAATTCAAATATTTTGTATATAATGCAAATGTTTACAAGTTTTTTAGCACTTTATATATATCCTCCCATTTTTTTATAGAACATTTGCATTTATTGCAAACTTGGGATACTTATTTTTTAGCTTTCTGATTTTGGTTCTTAGTTTATCCAGCCATACGGTCGGAAATACCTGATTTGTTGCACACTCCATATTCTATAAAAGCTAAGTAATTTTAGTATATAAGCATTACCAACTCAATTGTTACACTTATTTACTTACTTTGATGGATTTCTGGAAACAAACAAATGAATCCATAAATAGCCAAATCAACCGCATTCCGTCTGGGTTTAGTTATAACACTTTAAGGTATCTCTCAATGGGATTTCCTAGCCCGAATCATTTATTGAATGGCGTTTCTCTAGATCTGTGAACCCTGATTCCTGGAAAGTATTTGGATGACACACTGACACTGGACGGAGTCTCGCGGCCTCTTCAAAAACCCAGCCTCAGTTCCAGTCTCCCGCCTCGGCACTGGAGGGTTTTATTATGGCCTAAGAATAGTATTCGGTTGGATTCGAAACCTGAAAATTATGCCGAACAAAAGTGTTAAAGTTGCGTAGAGAAATTGTTTGGAAAATATGAATTACAGGCCCCGAAGAGTTACCTGCCGCGTTCTGCCCGGGATCTCTCCTCTCAACTCCACTCCACTCTGCTCACTTTGTATTGTAACAGGTCTCTCGCTTTTTTAAGGGCCTTTTACTGGCCGTAAAGAATCATCGTTCTGGCTCGGAATGCAGATCCTTAAGGATCTGTAGGTGTTAAACAAACAGCAGCCGGATAGGAAGCTGTGCAAAAATCGGATTATAATAAATAGATGGGATAGAATGGCATCCAAGGGGGTAAATTTGATGAAAAGGAGAACTCAATGTCCTTTATGCCATTAATGACTTCTGTTTAATTTTGTAGGCGACTTAAAAGTACTCTCCTTAAAAGTGTCTTGTGGTTTTCTGACCTTACACGAGTCCTTATAATTTGGAGTACTCCTGCATATTTTCGAGAGTTTCTGTGAGCTCAAGTATCTCCACTAAAATCTATTCTTTTGTATTAAGGATATCCAGTGGATTGACCTTAGTGCTATGTATTTTTGATGGGGTTTTACAGAGGTAAGGTTATTGTCGAAATTCTTAAGTTTCTTTTTGTACTTCCGCTAGGAAGCCCTAAAAATCACTGTGTTTTTCATTAATACAATATATTATATTATATAAATGTTTTCAAAATCAGTTAAGCCTTTTAGGAATTATGATATTATTTCTTTAAAAATATTCTTACTCTGATTTTTCTATATACCCCAGTCCTTGAGAATTAGTGAATTTCCAAAACTTTTTGGTGAGGCTACCAAATTGTGTTCTCTTCAGCTCAACATTTGGCTTATAACTAATTTTCCTTACATATTAATAATTTATACAAATGAAGCTTTTTATTTCTTAACATTGATATTTGTTTTGCTAATTTTGAATACTTCTAATAATGCCAGAAATTAAAAAAATATCTGATTTGTTGCACTTTATTCATGTTTTATAACACCTAAGTACTTTTCATGCCATGCAATCAATTAGCCGGACAACCTTAACCATTACCAACTCGATTACTTCACTTATGCAACCAAAAGTTGGCTATATAAGGCCGAGAGCTTTGGCTGGCTTACCAAACCGAAATCAACTCCTAACAACATGAAGTTCCTGGTCCCTCTTCTACTCATCGCGATCTTGAGGAGTCCTCCAAAAGATAAAAAACTCTAAATATGCTTCGAAATAAATAAATAGATAGCCAAATCAACTGCAACTTATTTTATTTTAAGGTAATCGCTCAATGGGATTTCCTGGGCATGACCCTGGTCAGAATCAATTATTGAATGGCTTTTCTTCAGATCTGGGAACTTCAATTCTGGAGGACTACGGAGTATCGCTTCAGTTCCAGTTTCCAGTTCGGGGCTTTCGCTTGGCCTTTGATATTTTGGTTGTAATTATTATATTCCCCTTCATAATCCCGCTAGGATGTCCTAGTGAATCAAAACATCCTTGGAAATCCCTTTGATAATATTTTAAAATATGAATTTTGCTTTGAGCTTATCCAGCCAGAAATTCCAAAATATCTGATTTGTTGGACTTTAACCGTATTATATAAAATCCAAGCACTTGTCACACCTTGCAATAAATTAGTTAGAGCACCTTAACCATTATCAACTCAATTGTTTCATTTATGCAGCCAAAATCTTTCTTTATAAAGTCGTATCTTTGGTCAGCTTACAAAATCTTAAATATTTTCCAACAACTTGAAGTTATTTAATACAAATCTTCACTTTATGCACTAGCCAGTCAATACCTGTACTCCCATGAACTCGGAACCTGTTGGTCGAGCCTTAAGCATTATTTATGATACCCTGGCGACAGTTTATGGCCATTAACACCGACTCTTCCGGTTGCAGCGGTCGCCAAGGTATCGTAAATCAATGGAATCCCGATCAAATAACTGCAATGTATTCCCAGTACAAAGGTAAGGAAAAATCCACCGATTGCCTGAATGAGGGAATTTCGATTTGAGCACGGATATATGGCAACAATGTTGCTAAGTCTCGGCAAACAGTCGAAAGTTCTTCGTTCTTCTATTTGTTCAGAGATAAGTTCGGGGTCCTCTGGGGTCTTCGATAAGCGTGGCTCGGGTCGATAGGGCATCTTGCTGATAAAAAGTGAAAAGTAAGGGTATCTCAAATCATGATTTCTTCGGCCCGTTGATAATGCCTCTGTTAACTGCCGATTGGTATTTGTTTGGCAAGCAAATATCAAAGACGCAGATACGGCACAGATGCACTGCAGATACACAGCCGCAGATACAGATACATATATGGGGACAGGAGTGCGCAAACATATTTGAACTTGGTTAAAAGCGCTTAAAAAGTCGATAAATGTCACTTATCTGTTTGTCGGTCAATTAACTGTCGTCTGGGTCGCCAGAAATGTGGATTCACCGAAAGAAATCTGGCATAAGTATATATAAAAATTAAATAACGCAATAATATATGTTTTAAGAGAGCTTTGTAGGTTGGTTTAAGTAAGATCATTGCACTAGAAATCTTTCCCCAAGGGAGTCTGATGCAGATCTTAGGCTTATCCGAAACAAACTCTTTTCGAAAATATAAAGAATTCAATGTATACATTCTTTTTAAGGGCATAAATATTATTTTACTTTCCGCGAAAATTATTATTTCCTCCCTAGAAAATAGTAGAGTGAATATATGAGTCTGCGGGCTGATCAGAAGCGGAAAGCAAAGTGCAGTGTAGGTTTAGCGAGCAAAAAAATAAAATAAACTGAATTAGCGCCAGCTGCACTCCGAGTGACGTCACCCATCGCCTTAACCCTCCGCATAACGCCCCCGTTGGCCGCCTTAACCCGCATGTGCCAGCCACTGATAACCCAGAGTTTTTATGAATGGAAAAAGCAACTGAGTTTTGATTGCTTTATGACCGCCCTTCCGTTATTTCGCCGCTGCTTATCAATGAATGTTGCAATCTGGGGACTTTCATATATATTTCTTCATTTTTTTATATTTATTTTATTTTTTGCGGCGCCGATTCGTTTGAAGACTGACCTTGAAGGCTGCCGAAAGATACTGTATCCAATGCGACATATGTATCTGCCCCGCAGTAGCTGCAGAAGTATCTGTATCTGTACCTGTATCTGTGTATCTGTAGCTGTATCTCACTACGGAAATGACCGGGACGTGCTCGTTGCGGATTTGTTATGTGCTCCTCCGATTTCAGTCAGTCCAATTTATGCAGACTTATCACCATATATACCATGTGCATATATCTGCATACATTTCTACATTTTTATTTTTTATTTTTATTTTTTATTTTTATTTGATTCTCTGCTTCTTTCCATTCACGAGTATTTGCTAAGCCTGGCGCGTGCTTTGGTTTGTGAATGAAGAGGGGATTGCAGTATATACAGTTCACGGGGGATTGCTATTTATCGGTCTATTGAGCACCCTTTTAAATACCCTGCTTTTTGCACAACTTTCTGTATCTAAAAATTCTAGATTAAGATATTGAAATCCTTATAAAACAAACTCGTCTTTCGGTTAAAACTTTGTAGTCTTACTTAATATTATTTATTTAATAAAACTTTAAACAAGGTATTTTATATTTATATTATTAAGTAAACATTATTATTTGCTTGCTATGTTTTTTTATTCTTCTACAAAGTCATAAAGGCAACCACTGTTCTCAGCATTATAATTTCTTTTAAATTTTATCCAGCCATAAAGTAGAAAAATACCTGATTTGTTGCACTCTAGCTTAGTTCTTGTATACACCATGCAATCAATTTTCAAATAAACTTTTACCTTAACCCTTACCGACTCGATTGTTCCGCTTATGTAACCAAAAGTTGGCTATATAAAGCCGTGATACTTAACCAAAGAAAAAGCTTTCCAAATCAAAAGCATCTCCTAACAACATGAAGTTCCCGGTCGCTCTCCTGGTCACCTTGGCTGTTGAAATGATAATGTTGTATGATCGTCCTAGTGGTAAGAAGTGAAGGTATGCAAAATCAAAAAGGGTTTTATTATAACATTCATGTATATAAAATCACTTTGCTGGATTCATGGAAATAAACAAATGAATCTATAAATAGCAAAATTAACCGCTCTTTGTTTGGTTTTAGTTTTATCACTTTAAGTCATCTCTGAATGGGATTTCCTGGGCTTGGCCCTGGTCAAAATCATTTATTGAATGGCGTTTCTCTAGATCTGTGAACCCCGATTCCTGGAAAGCATTTCGGTGACACACTGACACTGGACGGAGTCTCGCGGCCTCTTCAAAAACCCAGTTTCAGTTCCAGTTTCCAGTCAAGACTCCCGCCTCGGCACTCGAGGGTTTTATTATGGCCTAAGAATAGTATTCGGTTGGATTCGAAACCTGGAAATTATGCCGAACAAAAGTGTTAAAGTTGCGTAGAGAAATTGTTTGGAAAATATGAATTACAGGCCCCGAAGAGTTACCTGCCGCGTTCTGCCCGGGATCTCTGAGCTATGTAAGGCTCTCAACTCCACTCCACTCTGCTCACTTTGTATTGTAACAGGTCTCTCGCTTTTTTAAGGACCTTTTACTGGCCGTAAAGAATCATCGTTCTGAATCGGAATACAGATCCTTGAGGATCTGTTGGTGTTAAACAAACAGCAGCCGAATAGGAAGCTGTGCCAAAATCGGTTTATAAAAAAAATAGAAGGGAAAGAAAGGCATCCAAGGGGGTAAATTTGATGAAAGGGAGAAGTCAATGTCATTTATGCCAATAGCTGACTTCTGTTTAATTTTGAAGGCGACTTGAGACTGCGCTCCTTGAAAGTGTCTTGTGGTTTTTTGACCTTACACGAGTCCTTTTAATTTGGAGTACTCCTTCTGTGGTCATATTTCCGAGAGTTCCTTTGAGCTGAAATATCTCCATATCTCCTATCTTAGTTCTGTTGTATTTTTAATGGTGATCTCCTAGTATCCAGGGGGTTGACCTCAGAGTTATGTATTTTTGAGGGATTCTTAATTTGATTTTATTGGTTGTAGTTATTATATTTCCATTTATACCCCTTTTTCATCACTATATCCTGAATTATTAAACAAAATATTTTAAAAGTGTTCAAAATAAAATATATAAAAATTCTCAAGGATATTTTGATGCTTTCCAGGAAGTTCACAGCTCTGGGCAGCCCAGGAAATCCCATTGAGCGATGACCTAAAGTGATAACTAAAACCAGACGGAGAGCCAACATATCGGCTATTTATGGATTCTTTTGTTTATTTTCTGAAATCCACAATTCTTTCATCAGGTCCATCTTGAAAAATAACAGCCAAGGTGACCAGGAGAAGGACCGAGAACTTCATGGTACAAGAAGAGTTAAGATCAACCTGCGAAGGCGGCTTTATATGGCTATATAGCTAAGTGGTTGCATAAGTGAAACAATCGAGTTGGTTAAGGTCGGCTATTGCCAATTTAATTGTTTCACTTAACTAATCAACCAAAGGTTGGCTGTATAAGCCGTCTTCCTTGACTAGCCTACAAAATCTGCAATATTTCCTAACAAAAATGAAGTTTCTGAAAAAAATAACTTAAAGCTAAAGGGGTTTTTATTAAATGTAAAAAGTAAAGGTAGTTTACTAAATTTCCTCTTTAAGTTAAAAAATTTTGAAGTTTCAAATATTTAAGTAAAATAAATTAATACATAATGAGGTCTGTTTTATGATTCATAACAAATGACTTTCTGGGCTTATGTTTCAGAAATCATAAACATGTTTTCTTTTCGGAAACTCTTTTTAAATTCCGTACAAATTCAATTTGTTCTCCCAAAGGTCCCAGTCTCCTTACAATTAGTTAATTTATTTGTCCCGCTAAAAAAACATAAGAAATCTCCAGTCCTTTTAAAGGACACGTTTGGCGGCCTCGCTTTAATAGTGGACAATCCCATTGGCCATTCACTTGGGCAAAACAAAGGCCATTTAAAAACCCATTTCATACAATTAATAACAATAAAATTACACTAAAATTGCAACAACATCGCACCACACCCCCGGCAACAAAGGTCACAACGGCGACAAGGGGTCCTTTGTCGCCTGATCTGATCCACTTGCCACCGAGGCCGCTATTCAAAGTAACTCGTAACTCTCGGCTGGCTTCATTCACAGGACACTATATAGAGGATATATAACAATTGGCACTCGACTTCGGGGCTGCACATTGCACGTGCGTGGGCCGAACAATTGTCCTGCGACCTGCAATTGTCTCCTGCATGTCCTGATCCTGCACTGTCCACTGTCCAGCCGAAATCCTAGCATAGTTTTCTATTTTTTTCTGTCTAAAATCAGCGATGTGAAAATATCCCAAGACGTGATTTTCATGGGTTTTTTGTGCGTTCGCATTGTTTGGGCCAGTTCATTAGTTTGCCAGGACTCGAGTTCATTCGGCAGGACACGTTCGACGGCTCGTCTCGGGGAAAATGCCGCCAAAAAGCGAGGAGTCGAGTGATTTTTCCCCGAGCTTTGCCGCCTCAGCTGCGGTTCCTTTGGTGTTTGAAACATTAAACTAATTTATCACCAAAATATATGCCAGGAGCGCAACGGATCCTTGGGAAAGGACACCCCTTTCCGGGTGGGAATGTCGGCTGACTGTGCTTGGGTGTGTGTTGGGCTTTTGTGTCTACTTACCATAATGAAAACATTTTCAAATATTTTATGCAAAGTCCTGACATGACCTCTGCCGATCCCAACCGCGTCTCCCGTTGCGTTTGATGTCCTGTCGGAGTGTCCTGACTGGGAACGGGGAACTGCAGCGGGCACATCCCTTACCAGTTCCGTAATTTGCCATCTGAACTAGTTTTCGGGATGATGGCCCTCTGTCATTATGCAGATTTCTCAGGATCCCCCCAAAAAAAAAGTGGCAGAGCGGTGGAATGTTGTTAGTGCCTCTGGTTTTACGGGGGTCATCGTGTTTTTGATGTCCTGGCTTTCAGTTCTCAGTTCTCACAGGATGTACGAGTACGTAGGACATGTGAAAACCCATAAACCTTGAAAGCACAAAGAGAACCAGATAACGATCCTGGCGATCCCGAAAATGTATCAAGAAACGGGGCAACAAAGCCGCAAAATCGAGGCCAATCCATTTGCAGGACCATATACCACCGAATATATATATGATTCAGGACTGACTGCTCGGGTTTGACTGTCTAAGCCGCAGGTACAAAGTGATTAGCCTCCGCAATTAGGATCGTGATGCCCCGGATCCCAATAAAAGCCAAATTGAATCGGGATCTAGGCGGAGCGGAGGAACCTGCTAGGATGCAGCTGATAATGGCAAAGAATTGCGTCGTCACAGGTTCAGAGCAAGGATATCTAGAGGGGGAACAACTAGGGTCTTGAAGTAGAACAATTTTTTAACATCAAACGAATAAAGGTACCCCGCACACAGAGCTGCTGATTTGTTGCAAGATTTCTGTGTAAATGGCATAAAAAACGGCTCGGCTCGGGAATCCAGGCGACAAGCCGTGGGATCGCTGCGGCCGGCATCCGTGGATCGCTCTTGTTCAGGTTGTTAATGGCACGACGACCTGCTCACAATGCCGGACAATTAACACGGCCAAAAGCAGCAACAACACTGGAGTCTCTCTTTTTTTTTTCCTTTTTTTTGAGGCACATCGCATCCTTGGGAATCCAGAAATATAAAAACGAGAGAAGAAATCAAGGCCCACAATTTTATTCTTCGTCTGAATTGTACTTTGTTGTTTTTTTATTCCATATTTTTTTGTGGATCATTCATGGAAAGGCAGTGCCGCCGTCAGCTGATCCAAGGGGATTAATTATGTTGACAGGTTGCCGCAGTTGGAGTGCCTTCGTCGGGGTTTTAGGGCTCAAAATATGTGATCGGAAAGTGGAATTAACTTCTTGGCTAGTATTTCCTTTTTTCCATTCAAGCCACTCCTTCGATTGATTCTCAGAATTATCCTTGGGGTTTCCCCTTTTCACAGAGGTGTGTGCTCTTATCTTTGATTATTTATAAACATTTCAATTAGATTTTAATTAAATATTGAAGTGAGGAATAATAATAAATTACAGCATTTCATATTAATAAATTAGCATTATCCAGGACTTTTCTGTAACTGCAATAATTATTATTACATTTTATACTTTCCCAAATAATTTTCTCCATAGTCATGCATTTCCCAGGCTCAAAAATTGCATCTTCCGAGTTTTGCAAACACTATTTATATTTTTAACCATTAATTTTCCTAATTCCCCCGACTTTTCTCGGAAATTGCAAAGCATCCTTTGGGGTTTCCTTATGAGCCTGCTCAAACCTTTGCCATTGCATAAATAGCAATTTCTGTGGGAAAACTGGAAATGATTTGCCAAAATTCGGGCACAAATATTTTCGCTGGAAGTCTGATAAATATTTGATAAAACCATTGAATTAAATTCGAAAACCCCTTCAAGGTCGCTCCCCCGGGAGTGTGTCGTGTCGCCGTGAATGGAGAATACTTGGTGTAACGGCTGGAAAATAAATTCCGATTCATAAACCGAAAAATCGTGGCCGGATGAAAGGAGGCAGTAGGCCGAAAAGGCAAAAACTCAGCTGGAATGCAGGTTGAATGTCGCCTCAGGTGACAAATTGCTGCCGGCACAGGTTGCGTCCTCTAAAAAGGACTCGCCTCGAATGACGCGGCAGGTTCCGTCAAAAAAATATGTGCCATTTCGCACCTCCATAAAAACGTGTCCCAAATGGGTTTCCAAGACGTCAAGACTGGGCTCGGCCATTTCCATCAATGGCAGAGCAGACGACCTTCCTTTTGGGTTGGTTGCATAATTGTTGACTGCCGGGAGGCGGAAAGTGGCACATGGACTCTAATGTGCGATTTGCATGTGCGATTCCAATTCCGATTCCAGCGTGAAGGGGTCAAGGGTAAACAGGATGTGAGCCTCGAACCCCGTTTACTGTCTGTTTACCCAACGCGATTTGGCGCGCAAAAATCAAGGCGCATCCTTTTAGACTATTTTGTACAGTGAGAGAAAATGTAAGAAACTGAACACCAGTCTTAAAATAATTTTATAACTGTAATTTAGTAATAAATGTAAGCTAATACATAAATATAAGCTAAGTAATGTCACGAACCCACGATTTGCGGTTCAGGAGAGCCTAGAATGCAATGGGTTCAAACGGACAGACGGACAAACGGACAGAAAGATTTTTAAATTATGCAGATCAAGAATAAATACATAGAATATATTAAAATTAAGATGAATACATAAAAATATATGTAAACATTTAATTATAAGCATTAACAAAATTTGGGAAAAAATATATTTCTACTATAGAACACAAAATCCTTTTTCTCAGTGCACTGTAAAGGTTTTCACATCCTTTCCGGCTTGCCTGTCACGTGTGTGTGTGCTAGTGTGTGGGTGTGCCAGGGTATATTGCCACCCACGTTACGTAAGCCTTAAAAGAAAACAAAAACAAGTGACTGCTTGGCCGTAACAAGTCTATTACAAGGCCGCAGATATCGCCGCCTTCTCACGCCCCGGCCGGCATCCGGATTTCGAAGATCTCGGCGGCATTCGCACATCCCATCCTCATTTTCCAGCTAAAAACGCGGCAATCTCTCAGATACATTTTACACGGACGTGGACCTCATTCATTCATTCATTCGGCGAGACTCGGGGAACAATAAGGACACAACTAGCAAATCTCTACAAGCACTTCAGCTTCGGGAACGGGAACAATGAGGAGGATCCCAAGCAAATTCGGTGCGAGGACATCCAATGTTCTCACGTTTATTCCACTGATTTCTTCCTTTTTTTCCTTGGTTTTTTCCTGGTTCTTGGGTGTTTTTTTCGGCTCCTTTTTTAATGTTGGCTTAAACCTCAAGTGACCGAGGGTTTGATGATGATTATGATGAGCTCAACAGGGAATTTGCGAAAAAAAAAAGGAAAGCGGATACTCAGCCACTCGGCATCCTCATCATCCGCCGATCATCCCGGATATAGTTCAATATTTTTTTGCGCACCGACTTCTTTTATAACGCCATTTCCATGGAATTGGAAGAATACATAATCAGGAGATAATGCCGTTGATTATCTCGGGGAATGTGCGGTGTCCTTCGAGTCCTTCCGCCTCGAATTTCTCCAAAGGAATCTCCCTCGCCGTGTGCGGCCTGCCAAAAAGTGAGAATTTATGAGGTTTACAACTAGATGAGGATGGTATTTCCCGGTAAGATTGGAGCTGCTTCGGTAACTGTGGGAAAAACTGAATTTTCCGGCCTTCGGACTCTGGCATTTACCCGGAATTCCTACTGGCCTTATCTCAGAGATGTGATGATGTGTTGTCAACTGGCTTCTCTCATTGTTTGGACAAAACACAATTTAATTTGATTACAAATCAGGAAGGAGACAGTTGAAATTTACATTTATGCTAAGACTTGGGAACAGCCACCCCAAGGAACCCGCATTGTCGAGTTACATGGAGAGAAATGTGACTTTAAAATTGTATTATATAATTTTAGGATAGAGAAAATATTATTTGGGGCTTTTATTATATTTATTTAAAGTTTAAACATCTCTCTGATTTTAAATAAAGTATATATATTTTTAAAGGCTAAAAGAATATTTATTTTTGTTAAATATATATTAATAATTTTTTAAAAGAGGTTTTTACATCTGGCGACCTATATTTGATATTCAAGGGTTCTAGCTATAGAATATAAATAAACATAAAAAATTATAGAAGGGTTCTAACTATTTTCTTTATTCTATATTCTATAGCTAGAACACTTATATAATTTTGTATGCTTACATCAAATTTGTATCCAATTATTTCTTGTTGTGTACGGACTTACTGGTCAGTTTCCTGGCGATAAGCACGGCTCGGATTCGACTTGGGCTTCGAAAATCTGTGTCATTGTCGCCTGATGAAGATGAATGATGTAATAATTCCGTCATAAAAATTACGCACACTCAGCAGAGACTCAGAGACCCAGGGTGGCTTCCATATCCTACACGATATACTATATTCAAAATGTGTAGCTTTAAAAGCTGCACGAAATGCAAATGCAAATGGAAATGGAAATCCTAGGGCCAGCTGCCAGCTCAACAAGTTCTGTGAATGCTGGGAACTGGTTTACTCCGCTTAACCCCATCATATCCATTTACGTTTAAAGCATTTTCCGACATGCAGGAAAATCTGAAAAAAGCCAGAAACCAAGCAAGAAGAGATCGAGAAATCCCGAAATCCATTAGCATGCTCAGCCAGCAAATCCATCATAAGCCGTGCCCTAAAAAAGTACTCAAGTCGCGCGAGAGCGACTCTGTGTTCTGTGTGTGTTTGCCTTGACCCTTCGTGCATCCCACAGATACATCCTGGATACTTGTTTTATGACTTTGTTTTCTACAACTGTGTTGTGGCTTCGTTCGATGGATTTTGTTTTGATTTCGCTGTCCGTAGGTTCTTCGATCCCGATTCCCCATTACCCATTACCCATTCCTCATTCCTCGATCCCCGATCCCCCGGTGAAGTAGGTTCGATTCCTCTTTCTCGTTTGTAAAGTCAAAGTGTCGAATTGTAAAGATCAGTCACCTTTCGGGCGGATGGCCTAGGCCTACCTTGCCTACATACATAAATGGATGTGTGTGGGGCAAGGTATCCCGTAGATACATAAACATTTACATAGCTCTCCCCCCGCAAAGTCTGCTACTAAGGGCACTGAAAATAAATTGTTAAAAAAGGAATATTGTGTAGATAAAGATCCTAAAATATAAACTGATCTTTAAAGGAAATATAAAAGTTTTTTGAACAAACCTGCTGCATTTGTCTTCTGAAAAAAAAAACGATCCGTGTAGTCAACAAATCTTATTTCTGTATATGAAGATTAGGTTGGCTATAGACCTCGAGTTGGCGCAAATTACTAATCATGTTTTTTGGAGATTTTAATTACAATTTAGGATCTCTTTGAAGTAGTATGATTTTTGTTTATAACAATTTTTCCTACCCATATTTACTTATATTTTTTTCAAGTACATCCTGCCTTAGAAACCCTTTTTTTTTGCACAGTGCCTCGGTCCCAGCTCTGGCCCTTTATTATGCCGGGCATGTCGCCTGCTTCCTCTACGATTTTACTGTGTAATCACGAGCAAGAAGACCTGGCTCCCTTCCTCCCCAAACCCAAGCCCAAACACCCAAGAGCTCCATCCAAGAAGATAGAGGCTCCCCAGTTGGGGCCCAGTTCGCAGCTCTATGGCTGCACGCTTATTTGTTTGCTCTTCTCGGGGGCTCCAAACTGGTCGCAGGCCAGGGCGTTCACTGTACTCTAGAGTACAGTCCTCTCCAGGGCTTGGGACTTTTGCTTTTCCTGATTTTTCTCCAACAGGTTTGTCTAGTACAAGAACGTGTATCTGTATCTGTATCTGTACCGCCTCTTTTTTTAAGGCTTCTGTTGGGTTCTTAGAAGGCTGTACGTTTTCCTCTCCATCTGAATCCCAAGTTTATTTACCTTACTTTCGCTGCTGGAAATTCTGGCATGGAGCTCAGAGGAAACTCGAAGGAAAATCGGGGGAAATTATGAAGGAAAACATTACTCTAAGCCGCTTTGCCGCTGCCCAAGACGGAAGGAAGTTGACCAAAACGATGATGATGCGTGTAAAAGAATATTAAAAAGGGGAAACGTTCGGAAGCCGGGGCCAAAGACCTCCCGATCGGAAAGATTGGTTACATTCTGAGGAATCATGAATTTTAATGTGGAAAATTTAGACAAATTGGTTTCCATTTACTGAAAGGTTTAGAAAAGACAAAACAAACAGCCATTAGCATCATTAGATGCATATTAAGTTTTCTTTACTTTTTGGTTTTAGTGCCAAGAACATATTCTCTTACAGGAAAATGCATTGGAAATGAATTTCACAATTTCTTGAAATGAAATGCTCTTACCAGAAAATGCATTGGAAATTAATTTCACAATTTCTGGAAATGAAATGAAATGAAAGTATAATTTCATCACAAATAGAAATAAAAGTTTTTGGTTTATTTTTAATGGATTTTGAAATATAAATTTGAGACAAAGGTGCCTAGTAAATATTAAATATCTTAATTTTATTACTTATTTTTTAAAGGTAGTAATATTTTATACCGAGTAAAAATTACAGAAATATATTAAAGTACCTCCTTTTGAAAAGGAATAAATAACAATTATTAGTTTCAATTATTCTTGAGATTTGGATTCAAAAATTCCTTGAAATGAAAAGACATTCATCCAAATATATTTCCTGTTCTGAAATAAATTTCATAATTTCTTGAAATTATCTTTAAGGACCTTAACCTGATTATGATTCTTTAATATTGATTGATTTTCAGAGGGTGTGTATTTTTTTACTTTCCTAAAATAATCTTATCCTGTAACTTAGTTTATAATTAAGCATACAGTGTACAAATCAATATTTACTTAAAATAAACTCAATTAAACAGCTATATACTAAAGAAAACTACAGTTATTTTCAGAAGTTTCTCTAAATTCTTCATAAAATACTCTTCATCACATTGTAAAACAATAATGTTACAGGCAAACTCTTAACACCTAGTTTAGTTTAATTAAAAATACAAAATGCTTTCCCCAGATTACCGATAAAAAACAGCAGGAATCGGTAGTTAAAAATATTATTATTACCCATAGACTCGTAAAAAAATCTGCTCAATCGTTTAGCAAACCCCAGCCACGCCTCCTTCTGGAAACCCCGGTGTTCCGCCCACTCAGTCGATGCCCAATTGAGATCTTAAATTTTATGGCTAATTGATTTCGATCTCGACGGCTGCCTCCCTGGTGGTCAACGGAATCAGCACACAAATCCCTTTCAAAGCAGGCCAATTTGGAGATACAGATATATCTCGATAAGGCAGGATATTTTGCGCATCATCATCTTAATTTTCAAGAGAGAGAGCAGGTTCTCTCTCAAATAATTATGGAAAACGCAGATTAGTTGCGGCTGAATGGCCAGTTATCAATGGCACCCACAGCGAAGGTCCAGATACATGTAGGATATATCTGGGGTTTCGCATCTCTGAATGCCTCAATGAACGGGACTGTCAACAAAGCCAGAGATCAGAGGGAAAAGGATTCCATTCCATTTCGGTTTTATTTATTTGTCAGTTATTTTTGTTTTTTGTCCTTCCAACCCACTTGAGGTCCAGAGCCGAACCCAAGATAATATCTTCTAGCTCTATCCTGTGTTCTCTTTTCCGAGCTCGGTTATCTATAGTTAGAGCTAGAGCAAAAGGACCAACATTTTGGCGCTCTTTTTCCGCTCCTCTGTGAAGAGAAATCCTTTCAAGAAAAGGATTTGCCGCTGGGCTGTTCTTTTTTCTTCCAAAGCCAATAACTCTTAGTGCGTGCGCATTTCGTAGCCGGTATCTCTGGACCTGGCATCGGCTTAGGACTTGTATATTTCCATTTCTGGTTTCTCGTTTCTAGTTTCTAGTTTCTCATTTCCAGAATTTGCATGTGTGGGCTGCTCCTGAAACAATAACCTGGGAATATTCATTAAGCAAAGCCAAACAAGAACCGAAAACAAAACCCCGGGCCAAGTTAACCATTCTCTAGGGATATTTTCTAGTAATATTTTCAAGTTAAAGCAGGCTTATCCCCGTCCTGCTTGGCCCTATTGTGAATTGATTAACTATTCCATCCGCAAAGGCAACCTGTGTGCGGATTGTTCAGTTGCAGCTCGACATATCTAGGATGCAGAATCTGCCAGGCCGCACACATCTTCCAATATCCTTTGAGTTCGTAGTTCGGGCAGTGCAAATGTGCGAAATATCTTTGTTCCTCGACCAGATCATCCCCGGCAGATGCCAAACTAGGTTTCCCTGAGTCTCCCCGAGATCTACATATGGAAATTGCATTGATCCCGGGCCATTGAGCAATCTGTCGTCAAACAGTTGCCGCCCCTAAGTCGGACGAGGGACTCATCCTGGGTCCAGCTCATATGCAAATTACGCACAAATTGTTCAATTTCCTGGAAGCTATGTGGTTCTACTTATTTTTTGTTTTTTGGCACAAGTGTTTCCATTCCACCGGAAGTTTTTATGGATTTTTCTGGGAAACTTTTCGAACAGTAGCTGGGAGATCTTGCATAAGATTTTATTGTTTTTTGATTTATCCGTAGAGAGAATAAGCAAGGATATGTTGGAAGAATGCATAATAGTTTTTCACACTCTGCCGCTAAAATTCAAAGCATTTTGACTCGCATGTAAATTACTTTGATTGTTTCAACAGAGTGTTAGGGAAGTAGGAAAGGCCTTTGTCCTTAAGGATGGTATTTTTTTGGGTTTCTAGAAGTGTTCTTGAAAGGAATTTAATGAAACTGGCAAAGGATTGGATATATGGTTGAGTGTAGAGATCTTTTAAGAAGTTTTTGCTAAAGAAATCTTTTAAGAAATATTTTTAAAATACTTCTCAACACATTTATTTAATATTTAGTAGTGTAAAAATTATTTATTGGACAAAAACTATATCAAAAGAATTAAGAATCTTTCCTATGGTTGGGGGTAGAAATCAGTTATGAAGTTTTGCTGAAGAAATCGTTGAAGAAATATTTCAAAAATACTTTTCTACACATTTAATTTATTTATAAGATTTACCAAAGTTAGTAGTGTAAAAATTATTTACAAGACAAAAAACTATATCAGAAGCATTAAGAACCTTTTTCTTTGGCTTAGTATTAGATTTTCAATGGCTCTTTTTTTGCAAAACAAACAAAGTATCGCTCACTTTGATTCCTTTGTAATTCCCACCGCAGCTACAACTTCAAAGATCCTCACCGAAACCCACCGAATCTATGCAATTCTGCCATCTCATTGGGGCATGCTAATTGCCTTTGGCCAGAGTCCCAAAGAAATGAGTTGTAAATGAGCAAAAATGGGAGAACTTTTCGCAAACAAATCCTTCAGAGCGATAATGTTCTATGCCCGGGAGTGATCTGCGCACAATGCTTTGAGGTGGCCAAGGAGATCATTAATATTCCAAAAAGATGACACATGAAACAGGCCGACTCTTCCAAGTTTCTAATGATAATATCAAGAAAGGATTTTAGGAACCGCAACGGTAACCAATCGATTTGGCAGTAGTTAATACCTAAAAGGCCCATGTAGTAGCGTGTCCTTAGATACAAATCAAACAGTAAGCACACGCCCACAACCTCAGCTAACAAGCCGTGAAATTATTTTTATTCTTCTTCCGACTCTATATGGATATCTAATGGAAAATGCATAAATCGGAGCGAGGTCCATGAAAGGGCAATTAAGGAGAGGCAATCAGTGGTCGAGGATCCTTCACCAAATTGGTTGAATGACCCCCGAAGATGATCGTGAGAATCGTAACCCTTCGATGTCTGAAAATTAGATGATTGCATTTTAGTGTGTCATTAAAATCGGTCTATTTGCAGGCCGATCTCTTGGAGTGTTTCCAAGTATCCAACGAATCATTCCATTCCCTTGCGTTTTAGTTTTTCCGTTACGAAGGAATCAAAACATATAATTTTCCCCTTCCCCGAGGGATAGGGAATAGGGAGAAGAGAAACCCAAGAATCTCGGGGCACAGAGGAAAATCCAATACATACAGGTAGGGTCAGGTATATAAGGGCAGGAACAATAGAACCTGTTTGTCGGGAGGGGAAATTTCCAACTGGAACCGAGAGGAATCGAACTCATATAAGACCTGCCGAGATTTCCTGCTGAAAGGAAATGGGAAAAACAAACCGAGAAGCGGAGGGAAAATGATAAATGCCTGGCAAACAGGTTGAGGACAGGTACGGATCAGGTGAGGCTCTGGAAGGGGTACTCGTAGGGAGTGTGAGGAGGACTTATCTCCATGTAGTAGCCCTAAGCGAGGCCTGCACGTGGATGGTTTCAGCCCAGGATCCAGGGGCCAGAATTCAGAATCCAGAATCCAGAGCCCAGCATGATGAAGCCCTTTTCCCCAGCACTTCCAAACGTAACGAGTTTTTTTGTATCTCGAGTGTTGGGGAGAAGAAAACGAGTTGAGCATCTTGTGGTTTTTATGGGGGTTTGGCTTTTTCACAGATTACCAAACTATTTTCCATTCTTCGCCGCTGCGCAGGCGTTTCCAATGTAAATGACCAAACAAAGGAGCCCAGAGTGTGATTTTGGCCCTGGGAAAATTTCAAACCAAAAAAAGGCGGTTGAAGTTTGATTTTTTAGGACCTAGAGCCCAGACAAATAAACTACAGAATTTTATAGGAATTTTTAAAAAGCCTATAGAGGTCATTAAAATGCAGATGAGTTTTATTGTCCTTGGATTCTCTTTGAAAAAAATAAGTCTCATAGATTTTGATTTAAAAAATGGGTAAAATCTTTATCTATAAGGAAATATTTATTTCTATGATATTTAGACTGAAGCAATCTCTTTTTTCCTATACAATAATATTTAAGTCCCATACATTTTGATTAAAAAAATGGGGAAAATCTTTGTCTATAAGGAAATATTTATTTCTATGATATTTAGTCTGAAACAATCTCTATTTTCTCCGATTCGACATTAAAACTATAGGAATATTAATTTAATTTGCAAAATCCCTAAATAAATCTATATTTATTAGGTTAAAGTCAAAAATTTCATATCTCGGACTTACCAGACATAAACAACGCAATTTAAATGACCCAGCCGACGTCTCGGGAATGTAAATAAAAAGTTTCAAACACATGTGGACAATGTTGCAGGACAACGGCTACATAAACAAGACTGCCAGGGACTCTATAAAATCCCTTGAAGTCGCGACTTTTGACCCAAAGTCGAAGACTATTCACTGGACGCTGCTAATGAGCAGTCAGTCAGCCGAAAAGGATACTCGAGATGTTATCAAAACAGAAGACACCGAGCAGGCAGGCAGGCAGGATAACGGTAGCGGCGATCGGTTTTCATTTAGATCCCTCCTTTGGCGCTGCCGCCGCCCCCGATTTGTTTACAACTACGGGTTTATTAGGGGCAAGGCAGCCAAAAAACCCAAGAAAACGAGGAGAAACTGAAACTGGAGACGCCGAGCCGGAGTCCTTGAAGTGGTCAATCCGTTGTCCCTGTGGCCATATGTCGTCGTCATCCTTGTCCTGGGTGATATATGCATATTGCCTCGTTACTTGTTTCTGGTCCTGGTGTTGATTGAGCAATTTGTGTGCCGCTATAGGTATATATATATAGTGGTATATAGAGTGTGTGCACCGATTTGGAAGCTGTCAGCGTGGCTGCTCCAATTTCATGGCCGATTTGGCCCCCGAAGGAGGCATTCTAATTAATGATCGAAAGGCATTTGGGCTTAAAATCCTTGAAATTTGAGGACATCTGGCGTCCACTTAATTGGGGATCAAGGTTAGGAAGGGTTGTGTTTAACGGGGGATTAAATTGGTTAATTTTTTCAGAAAAGAGCTCTCTGGTGACATTTTTAATCGTTATAAAAACCAGGTTTATGGTTTACTTTCCTCAGGAACAGCTAGTTTTTCTAGTAACTAAAAAATACGTTACTCTCTATAAGATCTCCCCCGCAGTTCTTCGAATCCAACCAATTTATGACCGCAAACATTATCCCATAACTATTTGGGCCACCCAACAATTTGGCACTGGGTCTTGAAAAGATCATTAGCAGGAATAAGATCGTAAAAAGTCGTGACACGCGAAAATAAAGCAAGTGCCGCCCACTCAAGGTCCAGCCAGATGTCCTGGGACAGCCATGAAATTAGAGGTAACCCAAACCCAAACCCAAACCCTATTTCGATACCGATCGGTGGATGGATAGATCGATGGACCTCCCGGGAAATCAAAATGTTCAATTGCACACAATTGCGGGCTTGGAGTGGCGTGTAGGGCTAGGACAAAGGACAATGGATGACCGAGGCAACACATTTATAGGGACAAACATGGTACCGACACTGTCGGCGCTTTAGAATCAAATGCACTGCGTCATTGGTAACCAAAATATATCATAAATGCACACAGGTTCCTTGAGTCGCCTTTTTTCGGTTTTTGGTTTTTGTTTTTTGAGGTTTTGCCGCCGTTTTATCATTCCTTCTGAGGCTGCTCCTGCTACTCCTGGTGGTCGCCCGAATTCCAGGAAGAGTGAGCAAAAATATTATGAGAAATAACACTGGGAGTAATTAAAGGGAGTCCCAGTGTTATTTACACTTTTTTAATATTTATTTATTTGTCTGCAGCCTTTGTTTGCCAGGGAGGTTTTAAGATGGAAATATTAAAGTGTTGTGATAATCAAATAAAGTTACTCCAAAAAGTAAACAAAATATAGATAAGTAAAAGACCTTGACTTTTTCGTTTATAGAAATCCCTTTAAGCCGCAGGAAGGAGTTGGCAAGCCGATTATGATTTTGCCACCACACACAAGTCGAGGTCGCGGGTTTCGTGAAGGATTTCGAGGCGCAGGACTTTCGGCTAACGTGTCAAATTGACAGCAGGACACTTTTTCAAAGCGAGTACTGCTACAATTTCGCACGGTTGGGCCCAGGAATACCTGCGCCTGACCCACGCGGCGCTCTCGATGCGGGGTATCCTGGCGAGATCCTCCAGACACGGGACTCATTAAGCGTTTGGCTGGCTGGCGCCTATCCCGTGGCGTCCTCTCAGTTTGGTGGCTTTGCAATTAACTGCATTGTCTTTTTCTTTTTGGCCAACGCGTGTCCTTTTTTGGGACAAGATAGGACTCTGCTGCGACACTCGCTGCGTTTTTCACATTTTTCACTCCTTCGCGCCCTGCTCTCCTTCCCTGTGTCACTCCACCCGCTGGCTAATAGCTCAGGATTTGGCAGGACATTGCCAGCGGCAGCATATGGCTGATGCAGGGGTTTGGATCTTAAAACGACTCCCCTTTTGGGCCAGAGACTTTGCCAAAAACATGTGCTGGACAAAGTGCTCCTGTGGAAACGCCTACGCGCCCCATAAATCGTTTATTGATCCTGCAAAGGATAAACTACCAGCCAGCCCTAAAATCAGGTAACTCCGACTCGTACCTGCCGCTGCACTTGAACTAATTGACAATTGAAAGGTGAGAGATTGCAGTTAGCTGATAGGACTCCTGCTCCTTTGTGTCCTGGAATTTATTGCCGATGCCAGAGAGGTTCGTCCTTTGTCCGCCGCCGAGGTTTCCCACTGATCGCATCAAAACAAAGTGCCAGTTCCCTCTGGCTCTGACATGGACTATTAATTTGATTTTTATGTGCACTTGCTGCTGGCCCGCTTTTATGGCAGTTTAATATTTTTGCGCCTCGCCCTTGTTCGCTGGAAGCCACACAGGGACCTCCTCGAGGATATATACTCTTATATGCCGACCTATATACCCAACGATCGGCGGCGGTGTAACCCGAGCTGGGGACGAGCACTCGTTACTACGTGCCTCCAAAGCCCTGCAAGTGTCCATTGATGTGAGCTTCCTGCTGCTTCGCCAGCTACTGGGGGTTTTTAATGTGGGAATATTGAATATGAGCTCGGAAATTATGGTTATCTCGGGGAGGAGACCTCAGAATGTATCGAATTCAGCCAGGTTCCAGTGAATCCCGCCAAGGAAATGTCAACTAAAAAGCAGTTGGTTAATCGAGTGGCTGCTCTTGGTTCTCCGGGGTTCATTAACACTAACTGGAGAATTGGTAATGGGGCATTAAGTGAAACAAATGTGTCTCTGGGTAATGCCAATCATTAATAAATGATATTTTATAGGATCTCTTAGGATCTTCGAAGTATTTGGAGCCTTGCTTGCCTTGGCTATAGTCTCGTTATAAAGAATTACTTTAAAGAATTAATTCTAAATATAATTAATACGTAATGTTATTAAAATCTTCGAGATATTTGAGCCTTGCTTGCCTTGGTATTACTTCAAAGAAATATTTCTAAATACAATTAATACATATTGTTAAGGACATGGGAATTTTTCCCTGAACTGCCAGACCTTTCCACTTGCACTTCACTTCACAGAAAAAATAGATCATGGACAGCCCAAGCTCGCCCAGCTGGTGACCAGCCAGGACCACCCCAAAAAAAGGACTCTAACTTTCCCCTACCAGCGGGCGGAACTTCCCACCGAGCTGGTTCCACTTGAAATGCTCGCCATATGTCAGTCCTCCCACAGGGATCACTCTCTCTGCCTCTCCCTGTGATCTTTGTCCTGTTTTTCAAATTAATAATTGCAAACAATTCGCACTGAAAAGGAGCCGAGTTCCAGAGTTCCACAGCTAAAGTCACACACATGGGTGTCACATTTTGGGCGGCAGAGAATCAGTTGGTCAGGCGCAGCATGAAGCTCGCAGGACACAACCACCACCCATGTGTGGGCCAGATGAGAGGTTTTATCAGGCGTGCGTGACCGTTACAAACCAGCCGGAGCTCGGCCAACATCAAGGATATAGCGGGTGCTCGCGTCAGTTGGTCTGCAAGGCGAACACTCGTAACCCTTAAAAGGCAGCCGGCCAAGGATACGAACCTCCCTCGCTCCTCGCCTAATACGCGCGATAAAACCACCCCGATCTAGTTTAGAATGTGTGTTTTCACCTATCTGCAAGGATACTCGAAGGCAGCCGCGCCCACATTGACTGGGCCTAACGGTTGGCTGGGCTGTTATCCTAGAATATTTTTATTTTAATTGTTATGCTGATGTTGGCACGAGCCACGGGTCCCGCCAACATATGTCCTGGACAGAGAGTGTCATTGACTGGCTGCTCTGGGTTTTTGGCGCCCAATTCCCGCAGGAAAACTCCCTGCCTTTCGGGGGTTGTCCTGTTGCCCAGGAAAAACTGTTAGCCCAGTACTTTGACTTCCGAATAAAATGCACCACCGACCGATCAGCGGAGCGCGACCAAATTATGCTCAAGTTGTGAGCCGCAGCGCTTGGCTGGCTACCGCCGTCTTTCTGGGTTTGGGCCTTCAACTTCGACTTTGCCGTTGCCTTTGCCGGCGACCTTTTGGCCTGTTCTGGGCAGGGGTTGGGGTTTGTTTGGGCTGTTTGGGAATGGGGCGAGAGCACGCGCTTCCACATTTCCATTTCCTCAACTTCCCGAAAATGTAATGAGTCGACGATGTCAGGTGCATATGCTGCATGCTGCAGTTGGAGAAAAAAAAAAGAAAACACAAGGAACTATTAAAATTACACAGGCTCGCCAAGAGGTAATTTCATCATTATTTCTATGAAGGATATCACTCGTAATTATCTTTATTAAATTACAAAGGAGTTATATGTTTTTACTATTTGCTTATTTTTCTTTGAGGACATATTTACATAGATTAATAAAACATAATAAAATGAAGATTAGGTGATAGTGGTCCTAACTTCGATACTTATATTATAACCAAGTAGTAAATATCCTTTACATTATAAGTACACTGAAAAGATCACCTCTTTTTGCAAAGATTTTGAATTTTTCGAATTAAAATTGTTTAGCGAAAAATTCAATTGTTTTTATTAAGGTTGTTGTTAATTAATGGTCAAAAAAGGAACTTTAACAGAAGCTTTGGATAAGGTCTCCATTTCAACCATAGTAAGCATTCTTTAATTCAACCTTTTATTGAATATTTAGGCATTATTTAATGCAAACGTTTATTGAATATTATAACCCCTGCCTACTTGTTGTTGTGCTTTAACTTTGTTTTAAAAGTGAATTTCTCTTAAAAACACTGTCTGTTATCTTTATACTTTTAGAATTAATTTAGTAAGATATTTAAAATGTGACTCAAGTAGTAGGAAAGATTTTTAAATTAAATAATACTTAAGCATAAATGATGCCCTTATGATCTTGTTAATTTTATGTTATTAAAGGCCACCTTCATTATACTATGAGGAAAAAGGTCTTGTATTTCCTTAAAATTAAACGTAGTATAGAATTAGTTTGAATGTAAACTATCAGGGGTGTTTAAAGATTAATAAAATTAAAATTTAATACGACAATTAGCAACACTCTTATAATTATAAAATGTGTATATCCTATGTTAGTATTAGTTTTGTAAACTTTACTTTAATAAATAAATAAAATGTGTATTTTTTCAGATTTAATATGTATTATATAAGTTTTATTTTTATAACAGATAAAATCAATTCAAATTTCATTTCCCTTGTTTTTGTTAACACTTTTTTCCTCTGTGTAATTTCCTGGTGACCCCGACCCCGATTGCCACCGCCACCGCGACCCCAACCCTCAATGGGCCATGAGTTTTCTTGGCTCTCGCTCTGCGCTCCTCTCTCTCTCTCTCTCGCGTAATTACAGCGGCCAAGTCGAAGTTTTTCCTTATGGAAAAGGGCCAGGCCTGGCCAGGGCCAGGTCAAAGACTGCGACACCGTGCTCATTAGACCAAAGCATGGCCAGGCCGCAAACGGCTCGGGATCGGGGGTGCTTGGAGAGACATCTGTATGCAGCTCGTGCTATGCTTAGGCTCCTATATGTGTCCTTATGTTTAGCGCATTTCGTTGTAATAATTTGAAATTTCGATCAGGTGTTTCCCTTTTTATGCATCTTGGCTTTGGCTTTGTGAGCGGGAGCGTTGAGCGTTGAGCTCGTCGAACCGTGTAACGCAACGGCAAAAGGCAAAAGGCGAACGGCAAGTGGCAAAGTGGCCCTCTTCTTGTCTTGACTTGGCTCAAAGGGCTCAACAAGAACGGGGCAGGAAACGGGCTCGGAAAAAGCGCGCAATTTCGGGTGGTTCCTGTGCTCGGCTCTCGAGCTGAAGCTGAACTATTTGGCATTTGAACCGTGTCGTCGGGGGGTTTTTCGAGGGCCAAAAGTGCCACGATTTTGCAGAAACAGTTGCAGGTGCGCTGTCGGCTCAGCTGCAAAGTTGCGCTATTTGTTTGTTGCATAATTAAATACCTAAAAAATGGGTTTAACATTTAAAAACAAAATACTTGAAGAAAATAAATAAAAAACAACATAATTAAAATGCTTTTTCATATAATTTTCAGATTAAATTGTTCGTAATTCCAATACATCATTCTGCCACCCTTTCCTGTTAATAAAATCCTATTTATTTATTCTTTTATTTATTTCCAGGGCAATCCCACTCTACACCCATATTTGCTCAGCTCAATCTGCTTCGCCCACTCCTTAGAGCGAGGAAGTGGGCACTCCTAGTCGGGATCCAGCTTCGACTCCAACTCCAGCATCCTTCGTCGGCTTTTGCTGTGTGAACTTATTGAGCAATTTTATACTTTTTTGGGCGGCCTGCATAAATATGGCAAAAATCGGTCTCGTGTGCAGACGATGAGTGCAGTGCGAGTACTAATGAGTGCCGGATCAGAGTCAATTTCGGTGCCCACGTAAAGTCACGCAATATTGTGTGGAGGCAGGGAAGGATGCCAGGATTGGGACAGAAATCAGAATCAGAATTGGCAAACGGAGTGGGGAGCGACCAACGCAAATTATTCTGGAGGTTAGTGCGCTGTACCAAGGGGGAATATGGCTTGCAAGTGAATTTAAATTGTATTAAAATAATAATTATATAAAAGGGAAAAGTTAAAATATTTGTAGAGACTTTTTAACAAATTAAAAATTACAATTTGAAGTTTTCGGTATAAAAAAGTTGTTATTTACCTTCCTAAAAATTCCAGAAAAATATATAATAAATATATCTACACATTTTCACTAAATTTCCTTAACTTTTTCAGGGTATTCCCATCAGCGACTATCTGGACCTGGCATTCCTCCTTAATATCCGCCTGCAATTGCAGCCCAGTTCCTTTGTTGCGGTGGCCACCAAGGAAAAAGCGTGCAGCGCACGTACCTTTTGAAATTATGATCTCCGCAAAATTGAGTTTCTGGCTGAATGGATATTTTTTGGGGAGTGCTTGGCCGAAAATTGCCGAAAAACGAGCGCCGAAAACGTGAACATGCAAATCGAAAATGGGAAGGAGGAAACCGAAACCGATCCGCTTAGGAAAGTGCATCATCAAAAGCTGACCACTGCACACAATGGCTTGGAAATTCTCAATAACCGAAAAGGTTAAGCTGTCCAGTTTTTGGTAAAACAAACAACTCGAGAACCGGACAATAGAGGAGATCGGAAGGCTTTTCTAATGCAATTAAAAATTTCTTGTGTCGTAAGTCAAATGCGAATCGAAGCGTAACCCGTTGGTCAAGCCAAGTGTTTGTTTAGTTGCGGTCAGTTGCGTTTGCTCAAAGGATCAGTTGTAACCGATCCTGCCGCTACTGCTTTTCCGCAGGGGTCAGCCCAAATCGCGTTAGGCCATCAAAATGCCGAAATTAAGCGTTAAATGGAAAAACAAAAGCTTAATCTCAAGGTACAAGGCAATGAAAAGACAAACTAAGCGACGCACAAAGGGGCCATAATTGCGAAGGAAGAAAAGGGGTCACTCATGCATTCCGCGGCGTTGCAGGGGTTGCAATGGGTTAAGATTGAGCTTAGGAATAAAATTATGACCAGGATGGGGTGGACACTTGAACCCGTTCGTTGGTTCGCTGGCGGAAACCAGTTTCCCGAAACTCGAACTGCGGTTATTTGCCGAGTTTTGACGCTGGCCGCGTAATGAAGATAAACGATTTACAATAAAATTTTATTGTTCTTACAGCGCTGGGAGACGACCTAGCGAAGTCTGCGCGGAATGGTCAAGGATATTAATGATTGGCTGACCACCGCCAAGGACGCAGTCCCGGGACATGCGGGACCCGACTTCAAATAATGCATTTGAAAAGGTGTCTAATGCGCAAAATCCTGTTTAGATAATGCACCCGGCAGGGAGGTCGATAAGGAACGTAGCACGCACACTCTCAACTGTCAAGGATACAAATGCTGATATCCTCGCTAAGATTGAGTCGAATGGGGGAAGCAGAGATGGTGGTAAGTCCTTGGGACACCTCATCATTAATTAAAGTTCTTTATTTCCGAGTTAGAATCAGAAGCCTTGTTCAATGTATTAACGTTGGTTCTATTTAATGCTATCTGTTTGTTTACCATTTAACATAAAATGAATTCATGAGAGTTTTCGCCGTCTGGTGTGTATTATAATGCCTTAGCTTTATTTTAATAATTACATAGCTATTTAGTAGATATTTATTGAGTGCTCTGTCGGGACTGAGAGAAAGGATGCACTGCATCCGGCGCTTCTGAGAGGCTCCCTCCGAGGAGTCTTATTTCGAGAAGATACGTAGCTTCATGGGCAAGGGCCCCCAGCAGCAACAGGATCAGCATTAGCCACGTCATTCAGTCTCGCTCATGTCATCGCAGCCGGAGGAGGCAACACCCACGACATCCCAGGAGGAGGAGGACTTTCAGCCCATTCTGGAGCTAAAGAAGACGCTGACATCCAAGCTGTTTCCACCAAAAGAAACCGCCGTCACAGCAACTACAAATTTCAGAAATTTCCTAAGAAAGAGAGCATACATTAAAATCAAATTTTCCATTTTTTTTGCTGGGGATTAATTAATTAAATAACTATTTAATATAAGTGCTGTAAAGTACATCGCGTATTTTACACAAAGCCTGGTGCATAACCTGGATAAAAATTTAGTACAGACTTAAACCTAGGAAATACATTAGCACTGCTTTGCCGATAGCCCAAAATATCCCTCAAATTTTATTTATGGTCACATTCTTAGCCAGCAGTTTTCGATAAATTACCGATATTTTCAAAAAATTTCAGGTAACGGGTTGAGAGCTTGACTAAGAGTCAACCAAGACTCGAACCAATCATGGTTCAGAGCAAAGTTTGCCATCTTGATTCATCAAAGTTTTCCACCTCTTTATAACAATTAGGTGTAAGTTTGAATGAAATTTGTTGAAAATTGAATAGAAATACCCTCTGTAAGGGATTTCATGTACCAGGCGAACAGAAGTACCAGATAGAGGATAAATTCTTCTGCAGTGATATTTAATATAACAGTTTTAGTCAAGAAAGATCCCAACTATCTGTTATAATAAAGTTAGAAGAGTTCATCGTCTACCAGCTGCCATTTCTGTTCGCCTGGTACAAGACATCCCTGACAGGGGTTTTTCTATCCAATTTCCATCAATTTTCATTCGAAATTACATTGAGAATGAAATACCAGGCCAGCAGAAATGGGAGCAAGTAGTAGCTAAACTCTTCGTTAAACTAAAATATAACAGTTAAGAGATCTCTCCGGTTCCCTCTCTTTATCCCTCTCTCTCTCTCTCTTTGGTATCTCTGTGGCCTAAAACTGTTATAATAACTTTAAGCGCAGAAGAAGTTATACTCCATCTAATATTTCTGTTCGCCTGGTATATGAAACCCCTGCACAGAGGGTTTTTGGCCTGATCCTCTCCAGAAACGGGCTATTGACAACCGGCAGTGCATGATATGATCCTCTCCAGAAATTGGCCATTTGCATTATTGGCAAAACGGCATCTCACTTGCATTAGTGATGCACACCTAGCTATATTGCAATATTGGGACAAAATTGCATCTCACTTGATGCATAATTGTATCAGTGATGCCCACCTAGCTATATTGCAATATTGGGACAAAATTGCATCTCACTTGATGCATAATTGCATCAGTGATGCCCACCTAGCTATATTGCAATATTGGGACAAAATTGCATCTCACTTGCATCAGTGATGCCCACCTAGCTATATTGCAATATTGGGACAAAATTGCATCTCACTTGATGCATAATTGCATCAGTGATGCCCACCTAGCTATATTGCAATATTGGGACAAAATTGCATCTCACTTGATGCATAATTGCATCAGTGATGCCCACCTAGCTATATTGCAATATTGGGACAAAATTGCATCTCACTTGCATCAGTGATGAGCACCTAGCTATATTGCATTGGGACAAAATTGCATCTCACTTGCATCAGTGATGCCCACCTAGCTATTTTGCAATATTGGGACAAAATTGCATCTCACTTGATGCATAATTGCATCAGTGATGCCCACCTAGCTATATTGCAATATTGGGACAAAAAGCCATCTCACTTGCATCAGTGATGCCCACTTAGCTATATTGCAATATTGGGACAAAATTGCATCTCACTTGCATCAGTGCTGCTCACTTAGCTATAATGCATTACGCATGCGTTGTTATTTCCATAGCAATAAATAACAAACCCCAAAAGTATGCTTTAAAATGATTTGATTTATTTAAAAACTTATTAATGTAGATATTGGAATTATATATGAACAGAAAGAATTACATTTATTTGGTTTTAAATTACACAAATTATACATATATAATTTATTTAAACTTTTGTTAGTATCGAGGTTGCGTGGAAAGTACTCGAGGCAGCTAGGCAGCAAATTATACTGTTATTGTTATTTATTTGTGCCTTTAGCCAGCATCCGTGGGGTCAATCTTGTTAATCAGTCTGTCGCCAGTTTTTCCTTTTTGCTTCTGAGCAATCTGTTGAGAAATTCAGCTCACACGTTCCTTGCTTCCCACGGATTCCAATTAATTAAGTTGACAGGCTCTTATCAATATTGTTGTTTACAATAAATTCAGCGAATTAGTTATATTAACATTGTGCCACTAATTGATAATGAACAGCACTCTAATCACCAGTCCCAGTTGCGAAAATAAATTCTTATCTCTTCAGTGAGAATTCAACAGTTTTCCATCGCTGATTCAGCATGAGAAGAGTGATTGCTTTCATATTAGTCCTTGCAGTTAGCTTCCTTTTTCTTCAGGACTCTTAAGCCAAATGTGGCTTGAAGGATGGAGTATTTTACTATGGTCCTTCAAACTTTACTTTATTTCCCAGAAAACTGTTGCACTCGAGCATCACGAGCAACGAAGGTCTTATCGTCAATGTAAGCCCTTATAAATTCGCATCAAGCCGGCTTTAGCACGCCAGTCTTCAGTTTGCCTTCGACATATTCACCATGCAAGTATTGATCAGAATTCTCCTTGCAGCCTGCTGCTTTTCTCTCATAGAGAATGTAACTGCCAATTGCTGCTGGGACCAGGATGCAATGTACTACTGCGCTCCAGATGATCCTTGCGGCCCGGAAAAATGCTACGAGTTGCCGCTTTCGAATATGTATTTCCTGGAACATATCTGCAACTGGAAAGGAGGTCAATGAGCGGGTCACAGGATCAGAGAGGAATAATGATAATGTTTTTAAGAGAAAGCTACTGATTTTGTATGACTATTGTGACTATAATAGTTTATTGTGGTAAATAAATACGCTTGGTTGTTTTATAAATACATAAAGTATTCTACAGATAATTATTTCCAGGGTTTTTGCTTTGGCTAACACCAAGAGCTTTCGTCTGTGCTCGGTGGGTGTGATCTGGTTTGACGGCATTAAATGTTCAGTAATAATAATAATATGAAATAACTGAAAAAATAAGTACTATTTTCAAGAATTCCTCTAAGCAGGGCGGGTTGAATTTATGCTAAATATATTTATTCTTTTCGATGAAAATATTTCATTAAGTGAACCATCTGCAACAGCAGACCATAACGATATATGAATTAAAAATTAGAATAATATAAATCGCACCTCAATACTAAGTGCGCATTCAAGGGTAAATTGATAATACATATTTATGTATATAAATTTCCGCTTACCTTTATAGATGGGTCTTTCCCTAGGTAGGCACTGTGAGAGGGTTATCAGAACAGCTGTAATCAAATTACATGCTATCAATTTCCTGGGATTTTCACAGACTCTCAGCTCTGAGTATAAATTCGCATCTCCCCATTCACTTTAAATCAGTCTTTCTGCGTTTTTTCACCATGAAAATACTACTCAGCTTCTTGCTCTTCCTGGCGTTTTGCAGTTCCCTTGCCATGGGATTTAAATGCTGCGATTATAACGGAAAGGTACTATTTGCCGACGCCGAACATTCCTGTGAGGGCCACCGCATGTATGCCAGGCATCAATGCGATGATTTTTGGTATTTTGGCTAAGAAAAAGAATGCAATATTAAAAAGCTTCTTACTCATGTAACTCATTTGTTTTTTTCCCAAGTGCTTTGTTAAATAAACAATTGTTGATGTACAATCAATTGTTTTACAAGTAAATAAAATCAGAATTTTTATAATCGAATTCCTTGTTACCAATTTCTAGACAATTTCAGTATTAGGCTTTGTACTCTTCCGGGATAACCATAAAACATACATCTTTTTGGCCACCATTTAGAGTCTCTCTATAACCTAGAAATATTTAATAGCTTTCAAAATAGGATTTCCTTTCTCTGTGTGGCGAAGTGTAAAATATTGATGTTCGATGGGATTATAAGACCGATTATCGGCTGACTCAAATCAATAATAAAAATCGTATCAAAGTCAAATAAATCTGCCACAAAGCAATTTCAAAAGCAATTTATTTTTATGAATTTTTATCTCCAGCACGTAATCTTTATGATGAAATCGAGCCTGCAATGCTCGGCAATTAATTTCTGCACGGAGGAATCTCGTGACCCGGGGCACTCCGCGATTTGATCGGATAAAGTCCGGACTTAATTGCACAGAACTTGCCGAAAATAGCGGGTAATGAGGGGGACATATGTATACTCAGAGGAAAGCAACCCTCGGGGACAACCCCAAGTGCTCCTGCTGACTTTTCAATGGGGTTGATGAATCTGGGGCCTGGTCCCTGCAATAACATTACATATGGCGTCGTTCTATTTTGCTTGCGCATCGATTGGCTTCCAGACTTCAATAAGGAACTCCCAGGAGTGTCCAGTGCTGACCCTATGCCAAAACAGAAGGACTTCTGACCAATTCTGCGCTTATTCGGAAACCCGGAAAGGGACTTAAAAGCCCCAACCTCGGGGGGGTTCGTAAAGTTGCTGCCTTTGTAAAAACGAAATCATTTTTATTAAAATTAGAATGCCTACGTCGTGGCCGGGTGGGTTTGTGGTTTTTATTATTATTTCGACTGCAAGTGGCAACCCTTGTGGCCTTTGTCTATGCATGAATTATGGGGGACTCCCCGGGTTCCAGCCAGACGAGCATTTCATATTAATATGCAGCGCTGTCTAGCCACAAAATTTTAATCCTTTTAAGTGAGGCCTCAGACCAGGATCGTTTAATCTTTTTATTGAATTTGCCCTTCCGCTTTCCTTTTTTTTTTGGCAATCGAAGGGATTTTCTGCGAGTCAAGTTCGCATCTGTTTTGGCGGGCATATAAATCTAATTTTCAATGGGCTAGGCCACCCGCTTCCGCCTCTGCCTATGCAAATCGTCATCGGTTTACTGTTGTCATAACAATTCCATTAACAAGGACTGTCTGTCTGTCTGGTCTGGGCCATATTTATGAGCTTAGGAAATTGAATTGAATTACATATAGAGAGCGACAAAAAAGGAGCCCTTCATGTCGATGGTATCAGTGGGTTAAATAGATTGGATTGGCAAGGGTTTCCTTCCCCTTCTTGGTTCGCCAATTGTAGTTGTGTCAACCAAATCAGCTAGATAATGAAAATATATTTCGGGGAAATGCCCCAAAAACCGCACAAATGCACAAATGTGTCTGGTCTGGTCGACGCCACACGCACCACCGAGCATAATAAATCCGATTCGCATCCAAAAATCACGGGGTTCACATTTTAAATTAACACTCACCAGTGGGGTCCTTTTAGTCCCTTGATGCCCAAGCCATTGCTCATCAAGCTCATTTTGTTTTTGCAATTGCTCTTGCTCCGTTGACAAAGCAGACTACACTAAATATTTTTCGTGTTCTCTTCGTTCTCCGCACCTTCGTTGAACTGGACAACACTTTCATAGGCTTTACCGTTAACTTGCTAATCCGAATGTAAATTGTTGTTGGATCTTTACACAATCTACACTGCGAGAAATCTGTCGTACTTTTCGTTGCAGGCAAGATGGTTGACATCGCAGAGACTAATTTCTTTTTTAGTGAAAATTGTTTTTGTGAGTCCCAATGTATTGTTTGTTTTACCTGGTATGTAGTTAATCAGTTATTAAGAAATTAAGATTATGAAAATGTTTTTTAATTTTTTTCGTTTATTTTTTATTTACTACCATTTTTTTCAGTGCAGAAACTTGAAATAAAAGAAGCGCGCCTTTGGTTTTTCGACATTTAGTTTTTATTTTTCGCTGTAGATTTTCATTCGACACAAAATGAAAACGTGGAAACTTGAGTATAACTATTCATACTATTCAATTTCGTTTTAAATTACATAATATTAAACTAGAGCTTGCTTGCCACTTAATTTTTTCTCTTTTCTCGGCCTTAGTTAGTTCCCTCTTTCTTTGCTTGCTGTTTCTTGTTTTTGTTTGCTTGTTTGCTTCCCTCAATTGTCTAGTTTGGTTTTTCTTTTATGTTTTTTACACAAATCAAAAGGTGACAAAGCTGGAAGAGGGAATGGGAAGGGGCACACGACAGAAATGCAACGATAATACAGCAAAAGTACGTATACAGAGTTGACTAAACCGAACCGCGTAAACTATTCAATTAAATTAGAGACTTGCACTAGATAAGCTGTAAAGTGTGTGTGTGTGTTTGTTTTGTGTGTGCCTCGCCGCGTGTGTGTGAGGGAGATGTTGTGGCTGCCAACGTATTACGAAATGAATGCTTTTGTTTGCGTGTGACTTCTGGTTGTTTGGTTTTTGTATTTGCCAGCAGAGTTCGTTGATGTTTGGCCGCCGCTGGCATTTTGGAATTGGATTAAGTTTTTGTTAGACTTTTTGTATTATTTTTTGCAGGCCTCCGAGGATGCTCCGCTCTACTCCTTGCGCGCCTGACGCTTGCGAGCTTTTGTGGTAGTTTCCTGGGGGAGAAATCGTATTGCAATGGGAAATCAAGTAAGAGGTCTTTTTCCACCTACCTCAGTCTGTGCGGGCTCTTCTTGACTCTCCTCCGGCTTGGTCACCTCCACATTATCATCTAAATCAGACTTTTTGTTCTTCTTCTTGGGACTAGCGGACAGCGGCGTGCTCTCCTTGCTGGAATCACCGGCAGCCCGATCGCTGCCTTCCTCACCCTCCTCCTCGGCCTCGGCCTCTGCCTCGGGCTCCTCATCATCATCGGGCTGCAACTCGTCGGACTTCTTGGCATCGGCGGCGGCCTTCTTGGCAGCCGAGTCCTAGACAAGGCAAAAGGGGTTAGAACATCGCCCAAAAGGCCTAAGTAAGCCTTAGATCAAGCCACAATTACCTGACTCTTGGCAGAGGCAAATCTAAAGTACACGGTGATGGCACCCAAGGCCACTATGGCCACCAGGCCAATGCCCCAGATGGAGGGATAGGCCTTGGCTAGCTCCACTACCTTATTCACGAATGAGTCCTACACGAAATGAGAGAAGCCAAAGAGATAGCAATAGCAATTACAAGTGCCGAGTGCAAGAGGCCAAAGATGAGTGTGTGGATGTGGTGTTTCTAGTTTACGAAGCGAAAGACAGGGCCAAAGGCCAACCTCTTTGGCGCGTCGGTACAGATAGAAGACGTAGCAGCTGGCTGGGATGAGCAGGTACAGAAAGTACAGGGCCCACCAGCCGGGCTTGTAGTTCATGCGGCGCATCAGGCGGTGCCAGAAGGTTTTCTTTTTTACCGACAGCAGCGGATAAAGTCTCTTTGTGGTTATGAGGGGGAAAAATAAGGGTTAGGACCTGGAAGTTAACTCACCGATTCGCGATCAATGTAGCGACGCTTGATGTCAAAGCTGTTGGCGGCAAAGTCACGGGCCACCTCCACGTCGTCCGTGATGATCAGATTGTCGAAGAGAATGTCACTGGACATGGACCACAGCTCCAGGCCCACAGCGCTCTAAGGGAAGGAAAAAGGAAAAATATTGTAAACACCGCATTTGTATAACACGGTCACATTAGAGATAATAGTTCTAACGCATATAATTAAGCTGGATTTTTAAGAAAAGAATATACGGTCACTTTGGTTTGGCGAATAAGAACGATCGACACGTTTCAGATCGAGAAAAAAGAAAAGCTATAAAAATAAAAGCCTGGGAGTTTACAATATAAATAAGGGGCTGTCCATATATTACGTAATAACGTTTTTGATGAATTTCGACCCCCTCCACCCCTATGTAATCAAGAGTAATGATTGGAGGAACCCACCCCCCTATGATAACGTAATCATAACATTTAAATTCCCCAAAAATTCATAAAAATAAATGTTTTTAAAATATATTTTAATATAAAATGATTACGTAATCATTGCCCAAGAACCCCCCCCTCGATATGTAATCAAAAAATCATTTTTCAGACCCCCTCCCCACCTCATAGGTGATTACGTAATATAAGGACAGCCCCCAAATATAAATAAATGTACAGAATAAGAGTCTACTCACAATTGGCGTCATTTGGAATGGCTTGAGATCCTCAAAGAAGTCCGGATTGGCAATCTTCTTGGGCGCCCACTTGCCCTGATAGTTGGGATTCTCGATCATCGGTGCACGCCACTTGCCCTTGTAGTTGGGATTGGGTATGAGCGGCGCCTTCCACTTGCCACAGCCAGCGGCCTTCTCACACACGGGGTTGTCCACCAGCGGTGCCTCCCACTCGCCATCGATTTCGGCATCCCAGTCTTCGGGCTTGCTGGCCGTCGGGTCAAAGATCATGTCCGGCTCCTCCTCCAGCCAACCATCGGGCATAACGGCATCGGCATCGGGCAACTGTGGTGGAGCATCCTCATCCCAATCGTCGGGCTTGTGGGCCGTGGGATCGGGGATCTTCTCACGCTCATCCCAAGCATCGGGCTTCTTGTCATTGGGGTCATCGATCTCCGCCGGGGGATTCACAGCCGGCTTGAAGTCGGTCAGCAGCGAGCCCTCGTTGATGATCTTGTGATCCACGCGGATCTCGAAGCTGTTGTCCGGGTGCACCACCAGCTGGTAGAGATGGGGCAGCTTGTCCTTGAAGGGCTCTTCCAGGCGGTTCCTACAAAAGCGAATGACCGCGAGAAAGGCAATTAATCATGGGGGGGAAAGCAATATAAATAGATGGCTTATCTAGCCGACGCTGCGGAGAATCAGCCGACATCATCGCAGGGGACAAAAGTCCACGCTGGTAACGAAAGGCAAACACGTAGCTGGCTACTATCAGACAGGTCCAAAAAGCAACTAATATTAGGTTTCGTTTGGCCAAACATTGCACATATTATGAATCATAATATATTAGCTCGGCTTTCAGCTTTCCGGAGAACAAAAGGTGTGCAAAAAAAGGTGGCAAACAAAGATAGATATTGCCTACTTAAATTTCAAGTCAAGGGCCAAACTTTTGACTGAGATTGCTCCCTTGGGGACATTTAAATTTTAACAATTCGAAACGCTTGATTAAACCCGCCGTTCCCATTCCTAATGGCATACTCACTTGGGCTTGTTGCAGTGCTTCTCGGTGATGGTGCCATTAATTGGATTGACATGCCGGAATATGAAGTGCATTTTCACATCGTTGCCGCACTTGTCCGGTCCAAACATGATGGTGTAGGGTGTCTTGTCATTGAACTACGGAACATACCAAAAATACAAGAGATTTGGGGGTTGTTTCGCGCGGTTCATGAGGGCATTGCCCCCGCACACTACTTACGGCTGTCAGCTGCTCGGTGTCTTTGCCGGCGGAAAGGAGCTTTAGATACGACCCGCCGCACTCCTGACCCTCCTAGTGGGGGGGAAACGGAATAGCAAGAATTGGGTCAGTAAGCGGGTATTAATTGGATTTGCACCGCCACGCCGGCTGATGCAATCCCACAGAGCATTGGACGAACCTGCAACGTGACCTCGTACTGCACCACCAGCGGCTTGTCTTGCTTAAAATCAAAGGGCTGACGCAGCGGCGCTGAGATGGCCGCGTGCTTGGCCTTCGACTTGAGCACCAGGCCCAGATCGTTGGCCCAAACGATGCGCTGCGGCGACTCCCAGTTCCAGAGGCCATCGTACTTCGAGATCTCCTCGGCAATGTCGTCCTTCTTGGCCTGCGACAGCACCCACTTCTTCTTAGACGCCTCCACGTCGTCAAAGTGGTCCGCAAAGTGGAACTTCTCGGCATCGATCACTGGACTCTCGTAGGCCAGCTTCTCCTCACCGTTTTCGCTGACCTCCTCCTGGGAGAGAGAAAGAGATATGTTGGCGGGTTAGATAAGGTGTGATAAAATCCAAAGAAACACGCGGTTGCCAGCGGCGGCAGAGAGTGATAAAGATAGTGATAGAGCGGCATAGAGAGACAGGTCGCAGACGTGGATTTCGGCCTCGGAGAAGTTACTATCGAGGGCGGAATATTAGGCTCACTTACTATACTATTTCTTGCTTTTTTAGTAAATAAATATTGATTAAATGGAAAAGCTGAATGGGAAATAATCTAACCCGTATAATAAATTGATTATTTTTAGATATTTTTTGGGGTTTCTTTTTTATTTTCTATTTTTCATATTAAATTTAATTCTTTTATATAGTGTTTACTTGCACAAAATAGGTAAATATTAAAAACTTTGGATGTTATAACCAAACGGCTTTACTTCTTGTAAACGCTTGGCCCCTATTCTCTTGCCACCGACTGTGTGTAAACACTGTTTTCCCTCGCATTAATCTCGCTGAAAAACTCACATGCTAATTTTTTGGGTCATAAAAATCGAAAAGCCGGCCGCTCTCGCCCCCGCCCCCCTCTGCGACCCGCTGAACCACCCGCTGCTCAACACATCATCGTGCTTTTCTAGTCGCTTCCACACTGACGTGTACTTTTTTCTCGTGTTTGATTTTTTTGGATAGCTACTCACCGGAACATCTTCCACAAATCCGTCCTCGAAGTCATCGGAGTCCGATGCTGGCGCAGATGCAGGATCGGCGGTGGCTTGGGTTGCGGCAATTAGCAGCAATCCGCAGGCGAACAGCAACGCCAGCGTCGCCCCTCGGCCCAGTTTCCTCTCCATTTTCCTCCCCGAATTTTCCTCGATTTCCTTCCTAGCTGCTGCGGTCCCGTTTTCTTTCTCTTGCGCGCTTCTTCTTCGGCTTGCTAATCGCACGAAAGGCGAGAGGAGGGCGGCGGGCAGTTGTGCTGCTTTTCACCGCGTACTGCTGCGCGCTCTGTTGCGGAATAATAACGAGAATCGAGAATCTGGCACGACGAACAACTAATTGTAATTAAATTATACATGTAAATTATACATTTTCTGCTTCTCGCTGCCTACTCTGTTCGGTGTCAGTGTTGCCAGATAAAAATGTGGCTTTCCCCCTAAAAAATCCCAAGACTCGAGTGACGTCTTTCTCAAAACCTTCCCAGTGTGACCGTTGGTGCATTTCATTGATACCGTTTGGTATTTTCATTGAAAAGGTGTTGGGTCCTATTAAAAAACCGCCAGATTCCGGCAGGCAGACGACCACTTGTTGCGACCCAGTTTAGGGCCCACAACGCTGGCTGCAGCCAGGATTCTTGGGAGCAGAGCACGGCGTCAACCACATAAACCCTAAACTTTCCCCTAAAAATTCTTCCCCCCTAAAATTCCCCCTAGGACACCGAAAAGCGCCTGCGTTGACAGGGTTGTTGAGCAGTGAGCGGGCAATGGTGATTTGGCGGGAAATTTGAATTTAAAATTTTGAGGAGCATTGGCAGTGTGGGTCTCAAATAATTAAGGTTTTTAATAATACAAAAATAGCCTCAATATTAATAAATAAATAATGGTTTTCTGAGCAAAATTAAATGAATGGATGGGTTATATTATTGAAAAATATAACACAGGCCATTAAAAACCAATTTCTGTATAAGTAAAATATAGAAGGTTGATTGAAGAATTGCATAACACAAGAACACATCCATCTTACTTACCTTTTGCTAACTTATCAAGATCCTTTACACTTGCCATAGTCCTGCAATCAGGTCTCAAATCGAAGGCAGACACATGGGAAGATTAATATTTCTGCAAAGTGCTATTCCATTGAAATATTTCCGCACATTTGTTAGTCGGACATATCTGATTCCGATTTAAACACAACGCGGCATAAAACTGTAAACTTGCATGTTGGCAATTATTTTAAAAGCCCCGCTGGCTCAATTAATGCTCAACCACCACAGCAGCTGCCCAAGCCCGGCAATAAACTTGATGGCTCGCTCACCAAAGTTTCCCACACCACACCACGCCGTTCTGCTTTCTGCCTTTCCGTGTAAAATAATGCGGCATGCATTTGAGCATAAAATTATAATAAAAATTCCTGGCTTATTGAGAGTGTATGTTGGTTTGTCTGCGTGGGAAGGCTGATCGAAGGCCACTCCCCCGGGCTACACGAGGAGAAAAATAATTAAGATTTCTTGATAATTTTTAGTGTTGTAAAAGGATTTAGGTTTAAAATGTCAAAGGTATTTGCAGGGCTATCATAGAAATTTATGGGGCTTTAAAATCTATTGAAAGAATGTCTATAAGTATGCTACAAAATATTATGGGTACAAAAATTGGGTGCAAATGTTTGTTGAAACCCCTTTTCTCACCTTCAGTTACGCTTATATGTTTTCTTTTCTCCCCGTGTATATCCTTTAACTGTGGCAACTTATCTGCGGCACGCGCATCTCTGCTTCTTCTATCGCTACCACTGACAGTTTTTTTTTTTCTCTTTTTTTTTTTGTTTGCAACTGCATACAAAAAGCTTTCTGTTTAATGGAATATTTAACACAATTTAAAAAGTTTTTTTTCTAAAGACAAACAAAGACTCGAAAGCACACATGGAGGGGGAGAGCGACAGGGAGGTGGCATATACTAGGGGAAAAATAAGTGGAGAAGAGAGGCAACTTTTGCACTGGAGCCTCAGGGCTGGAGAAAACTAAACTTGTGCACACACACACTCGCACACATTTTCTTTTCTTTTTTTTTATGGAAATTGTGTAATGACAGTTAATGAGGGTACTACATAAACAGACGCAAGCACACACGCACACCTGGTCCTGGTAAGGACACCTTCCTCGCATAATCGTCCAGTGTTGTCAAGTGTTCTATTAACAACGAGGCCAGCTTTCCAACACTTGAGCTGAATACCTCGACCACCATGGAGAAAAATGTGAAGGAAGGTTCTAAAATTATTTTACGATACCAAGAAGTTATCTTATTAAATTAAATGGATTTAGTTGATTTTTCTTTTTATTAATTATATTTAAAAAATTAAAAACTTTACAAAAAGTGTTGAGATTTAAATTCTATCAGAAGGAAGATAACATTCTTAGAAAAAAACTGATACTGCTCATATTAATTATTGTAGGAAGTTTGGAGCTCCATTTTTAGAAAACTGTCTTTCAAAGAAACAATATTATTATTATATTAATTACACATTAGTATATAACGCGCCCTATATGCCGAGGTAGGTCCCCAGAAGGCTTCTCCCTCCAAGTTTCAAACTTTTAGGTAATTTATAATAACATTTACCCAGCACATAAATATCTCCGGACTGGCGAAGGATACTAAGGACGAGAGGAGCAGACATCTCCCATTGTGCTCCGCTTTTAAAACAGCAGCTCTTGTCTACACGAATTACTCAAAAAACATACTTAACACACTCACCCTCTCGGCGGCATTAATGGCGCCGCTAAAGGGTGAGAAATGTGGGGAAAGCGGGAAAAGCGGGGCCTAGGAGAAAGGGGAAAGGAACTACGGAGGACATCAATGTTGATGGCATACCAGAAAAGTTTTGTTCTAAGCTTTTGGACAGCGCCGGCAGAATCTCAAACATTTTCACCTGCAAGCAAATAGCGGAAGAGAGGTGTTTTCCGAGGGGGGCGCGGCGCTGAGTTTTCCGGGGCAAGAGGTGAGAGCTGATATCCATGTGTGTGTGTGTGTGATGGAGAGTATCAAAACATATGAAGGAAGCGCCGCTACAAGCGCACGAGTTCAACTTAGTGTGTACTTAACTTCCGTTACATGGCCGCCACTACACCTATACACCCCCAGCCCCATCCGCACACACACACTCGCACACACCTCCTTTCACACGCATGGCCAGCGAAACACATATACGCATACTGAGAAAAAAATCACTTAGATTGGTCAAAGATAACTCCCCAAATTTTTTGAAGATTGGTTTTATTCCAATAACTCTTGCTAAAAATGTTAATAATTTGTCAATATCTTATGGCGATTTCATTCGAAGTTTTTTGATAAAACACAGAGGCACTCTTTAATAAGTACGGTACAGTTACGCTTTACTTCACCTAAACATTATAAATTAAAATGGTCACACCACAATTGCCTTTAATAGAGGCCTGACCACACTTAACTTAATGTTTTAAAGAACGTTGTCTTATTTTATTTGGAAAAGGCAAAGTAGGAAATTAAAAATTATTTAAAATTGTACACTTTCTTAAATGACTAACGAACTATTTCTTTCCGTGCCCCTGTTTGTTTGTTTATGCCAAAAGTGTTGTAAAGTGCGGCGCTTTGTCGGCAGGAAACGCTGAAAATTTATTACCGGACAATTTTGCCGGGGGGGCATAAAAAAGAAGGGCCACGGAAAAGGGAGGCGGGGCAATGGCCGCCAAGGGGCGGAGGGGCCTGAGACCCCCAAAACCCCTCTACCGAACACACACTCGCATAGGACACATGCATATGCATAGTTTGCTGGCCGTAAGTGTATGCAAACATGCCTAAAAAAAAAGAAAGATGTGGAACAGACGAGAGGGGGCAAAGGAAATGCCGGGCACGGGGGCGGAGGCGGTGGCAATGTGTAAGCAGGCGGGCCATTTTCCATTAAAAATTCAAAATGCCCGACGCCCGGCCTGCCATTAACACCCCGGCTATGTGTGGAGTCTCCTCGGCTCACCGTCTTGCCCCGCTCCCCCGCTCCCCTTTGCACTTCCTTTTTGCCCGCTTTCAACACCTCGTTTTCTCACCTTTCGAATGGGCCCTGCCCTGGTCTCTCTGTGTGTGTTGAGGAATTTGCAGCACCGTTAAAACTGAATTGATTTGTTATTCATGTTTTCTGACTTATGGCCAACACTTTTGGCTTTCCGCCTACCATTCAATTGACGTGGCCAATGGCGCCGACTTTTTCCCTTACCCATTTCCACCTTTACCATTTCCCCGGGCTGCAAAAATAGTGAAAATTTAATGCAGGCACGGAATTCAGGAACGGATTTCGGGCGGATCCGGGGAAAAGTCCTCGTAAAAGGCTGCATTCCGTTGGCGAGAGTGTTTTTTTGAGGGAAAAAACATGGTTTAAAACAGAGTTTACTAAAAAAAAATCAGTAAATGTAATTGTAAAAATCCTTTAAATAAGAATGGAAACCTTTCAATAAACAATTCGCACAGTTAATTAAATTAAATTAAATAATTATCTAAAAACAATGTTAATATGGCTACCTAAAACTAAATTTCAATTGCATTAATCCTAGCATCAATCGAAATATCATTTAATTAATTAAATTTATTATTTTAATATATAACAATCTCTGCTTTTAATTTGTTCCTGTTTTCTTCCCTTTCCTTTTTCTTTTGTATTAAAATTCTATTGAAAATTAAATGCAGTTTGCCCTCTAATGTAAGCCGCCCCTGGGCTAACCAGTAATGGCTGTGTGTGTGGGTTGTGCTCAAGCCGCTGGCTTGGCTTTTATATTTATTAAATTGCCGCAAGGGGAGCATTTAGTGCATGTTTTAAAAAACAAACAAAAAGTAAAAAAATAAAACGGGGAAAAAGCTGGAAGCAAGTGCTGCAATGGCCACCACAAATGTTGGTATACACTAACTAAATAAAGTAGAAAATTGCCTACTAAATAAATGAAATCCAAAGTTAAATAGGAATAAAAATGGAAATCTTCAACTATTTAAACTTATTTTTGATGTAAAGTAAAGTATATCCTTTTCTGATGTTAATAAAAATATTATTTTTATATTTTTTAAATAGGTAATTGAATTACCATAAGGGTACACAGCAAGACGGAGCCTTGGATCACTAGAGGTCAATGGTTGGGTAAGAGTAAACAGCCTTCTTCAAATACATAAACATTCCATATTTAATTACATTTTATTTTCCTTTTTTTATAGCTAAATAATACAAGTGTATAATTGCAGTTAAATGCATTACGGAAAAAGGTTCTTCAATTATGCGAGCCATTCAGAGAGACAAAAAGGATGGATTCAGTTTTTGGAGTGGCCATTCAGCCAATTCGGAATGTATTCAGATTTTGAGCCCATTAAGTGCCATTCATATTAATTTCGAGAGATTGAACCCTCGCATTAAAGAGTCATTCTTTTCGGGGGAAAACTTTTTACCAGCCAACTAATTTGCATGGCCTGTTCCCTTAAGTTTACCTTTGCCTTTACCTTTACTTTTTCCTTTCCCTTTTCATTAGAGATTTTCAACTTGACAATGTGGATTTTTTGTTGTATTTTTGAGTTGGGGTTCGGGCACGGGGAATCCCTAAATTTTAATCACCTCAGTTGACAGAGTCAGGACAAATAAAAGCGGCTCGCAATTCGGGCGTGAAACCAAGGGATTCCTGAAATAATAAATCAGGCCATAGGCGAAAATATTTAAATTTAAATGCTGCTGGAGGACGAAACGAAACGTAAACAGGAGGAGCGATGGTAGTCACTTTCATTATTGGAAGTATAAATCACTTTCCTTTCCTTTTGCTGGCCGCCAGCAAAACAAAGTCGGCCTACTCCACACCCTTTGAGGGGCTAAATGGAAGGGCTGCTTCAAGGATGCGTGGGGAGGTCCTTTGTTGTTTGCTCTCGCCGCTCTGCTTCTCTGCGGTGCACGATAAAAACAAACAAATTCATAGCTAATAAAATTGCTAATAAATAAACGAGAATGGCGTAAGCGCAAAAAAGGGACACACGAGGCGAAAAACAAAGCAGCCGCAAACAAAAAAAAACAACAAAAAAACACCAACAAAGAGCACGAAAAAAATCATCAACACACACCCCTACACACACACACACACACACTCACCTGGCTAGGAAAAATAATGTAAAGCTATAGCGACGCCAACCTGGTGGCCGCATTGACCAACAGCCAGCGGGCCATTTTCGGTGGGTGGCTGGGGCGCCTTTTCCTTTCCCGGCGGGTCGTTGGTGGATTTTCCCGATGGGCAAAGAGGTTAGCAGACATTGCATTAAACAGGTAATGGGTTACCGGGTAAGGGGTATGCCTGGACAGGGCGGAGCACGGCCCTGGGAGTCGCGTGCGCCTCTGCCAACAATTGCCGCACGGCGAGAAAAATTATGTGTACTTAGGGTAATATTATTAATTTTATTTAGAGTTTTAAAATAACATTTTGTAAATTGGATGGCGTTTTTATATTTTAAAAATTATTCATATGGAACGCACTGCACCGAAGAAATATTTTTTTTTTTAATTTTTTATGTAAATTAATTTTATAATAATGACTATTCTTTATTTAAAATATTTAATCTTTATGATTTATCAATTTTTTCCTTATTTAAACCCGTTTCAAAGCTTCCATATTTTGGATACATCTTTATTTAAATGTAACTCTTTGCTAGGACATTTACTACAATTATACTTAATTTTAAATTTATAAATAGCTTTTCAATTATTTTATGTGCATTTTAAAGGAGTATTAAAAAACTTAAAAAAATTATTTTAATACCCTTTTACGCTCATAAAAAATAAAATATTTTTCCCCGTGTGATAATTTTCCCCTTGCTTATTTTTATGATTTTATTTTTGATTATTTTTCTGCTCTGGCCTCCTATGTTGCTGTTGTTATTTGCGGTGTTGGTTTTTGGAAAATTTATTACCAAAAACCGCACATGCTTTTTTAACTTCTCCTCGCAGTGGCTGGGAGCGCCGTGTAGTTGCTTTGCCACATATTTTGGCTGGGAAATTTTTAATCAAAAGAATGTTGGCCACACACAAATCCAATTACATTCTGATAAGAAATGCTTAGCCAATGGCCACATTTGTTCTTATGCAAATCAGCCAAGTTTATTAGCCCTTTATGCTTGATGGCTACTCTCCTGATTTTTGTTATTTTTTGTGTGATTTTTTTTTTGGCGTTTCATTCCGGATAACCGCAGGTGGCGGAGCATAAAAAGTGTCCAGGCTGCAAAAGCCGGAGATCGGAATGAGGGTCGGGTCATCATTCCATGTCTCAGCTCATAAATCTTTGGGATAAAAATCCGCTGAGGGCAGCGAAAGTTGCCAGCCACTTTGTGACCCACTTACAGCCCCGCCGACTGACTGACAGACTGAGGGACTGACTGACTGACTGGCTCATAGAGGTCATAATTCTCGTGCAATTTCAGCTCGCTTTTGTCCCCGTTTAATGACAGACAGGAAGAAGCCTTAGTGCTCTCCCGTCTCCTAACAATTTGCATTTTTATGGAATTGAGACATTTGACGAGCTGGAAAGATGGCCCGTAGATTGGATATGAGCCAGAAATTAATGCGCAGCATAAAGATGGCCCCTCCCTGATTGCAGCAGATCAACTTTTTGATGACAACTTGGAGGCAAGTTCCCTTCTTTCTTAGTTTTCTATATAAAAAAAATAAATGAGAAAGGGCAACTCCCTGTTTAATGGGAAATAAATCAAAGAAGTGGTAGAGGAAATAATATATAGCCTTAAAATTTGGCTGCAGATATAACTTAGTTTTAACCACATTTTGATCGATTGCTAAGTTTAGAAAACTTTTTAAAATATTTATTTCAGAAGAGTTTTTGATAGCAAAAGAGGAAAAGTATTTAGAATAATGTTGTAAAACGTTAAGCTGTAATATCAGGAAAAAATCATTGGAAGTAATATATTTCAATGTGTCTAAAAAACCTAATATTTTCTTTAGATTTAGTAACATATTTATAGGAAAAATTATGTATTTATTCTGTTTACTTCAATTTGTTTGCAAATAAACTTTTAATGCCCAATCTTTTGGGAATGAAAGTTCGCACAGATTTTCCTTTTGTTTTCGTCTCTTTAAAAAGAGAACAGCTTAAGTGCAGGACCCCGGTGAGCTGTAAATAAAGAAGCGGGAAACCCCCGGCTTTAATGCGAAATTAATAAACCAAAATCAGCTGCTAAGCAATAAACTAAACTAACAGAGCCGGCTTTGCCTTAACCCAAAAGGCGACCTAAATAAACACACACCCACACACTCCCACTCTACACGCACACCATCACACTTCCAAGGTCGTGCTTAGGCGCGCAAATAAACCGAGGGTGGGGTGGTGTCAGGGGACAGGGGTCAAAGGGGAAAACGGCGGGGCAGGGAGCCAAACAAAAAACCGCAGGAGCAGAACGGCAAACGAAATGTGAAGGAGCCGACAAAACAAACCAAAGACAAAACAAAACACAGAGTCAAAGGAATAAACCAAGCAAATAATCCTTTAGCTTAAAAAAAGAAAAAGAAAAAGCCCGAAAAGAGACAGGACTCGGGCGAAAATAAGTTAGTCCCTCGAGTTTTTTAGACTGCAGGATGCCCCGTATAGCGAGGAGAAAATATTTGGAGGTAAGGGGGAAGCCTTTACTAATATTTATTTATTTACTTAATAAAATAATTGGTATTGGTATTTAAAGAATATCAGTATTCTATGTATTTTAATTACTTTAATTTCTTAAGGATGTATCTATAATAGTCCTGTATCACCGTACACAGGGATTTCATGAGTTTAAGGATATATTTCTTCAGTAAACAAATAATTTTGTTATAGGTTTCAATCATCTTTTCAAGGTAAAAACAAAGAAATACTCTGGTAATTTAAAAACACATTTTGGATCCTAATTTGTAATACTTTTTTAAGCGAGCCCCAAGACTTTCTGTATGCAATTATTTCCTCAAGAAGGTGGATTCTTCAAAATCAATATCCTAAAGATTTCTCAGGATCAATAAGCGATATGATTAGCTTCTAAAGTTACCAGATATACCATATACCCCGATTTATGTTAACGAGTAGCGGAAATAAAAAAGAGCTCAACTGACAAGAAAAGCCATCGAAGGAGTGATGGCAGAAAGCCTGGAGAGCCGGAGGAAAAATAGAAAGGGATAGCTTTGGCCTTTGTTATGTCAGCCCTCTCTCGGCATTTATTCCGTTTACATTTCTGATGCTGCTGTAGTGTCCTTCCCTATCTATAGCTTTTGATTTTTCTTCTCTTGTTTTTAAGTGAAAGCGCTGAGAAAAAAATGAAGCCAAGACATGAAAAAAAACAGAATCTACACGGCCGCATTATCCTTTGCTTATCGCGATGCTCCTTCGCGACCTTCGGGATGGCGGACGGGACGGATGAACAGGATTCGTGGCGTCGCCAGGCGCTGCTTTGAACTGTGTCTTTTGATTTCGATTTTGATTCGGCCGGATCCTGCCGGCGCTGTCTGTACATATTTTTGGCATTAATTTGCCTAAGTGTCGTCCTTGTTCGCCCGCCGCGCGTTAAGATTCCTGCCGACGATAGGCGAGCTAATTTTGTGTAATGAAATAAATTAAAAGTCCGTAATAAACACAAACTGTCAGCGGCAACAACAATCAGGCCGGCGACGTCATAGCAAATGAAGCGTGAGCTGGGGGGAAATGGAGAGGGCTTTGGGGGAATGGCCAGGCAAATTGGCTTGTTAATGAATCATTACGCATACGTCACGTTGTGCATGACAAATGACACAAGCCGGCAGCCAGCGAGCCAGCGAGCCAGCAAGCGCCAGCGTTGATAGGGAAAAGTGGAATGAATGCGAATGACTTGCAAAAGGGTTTTTCTTTCTTGTACATTTTTTTTCTGGACGGTTACAAGGGTGTGTGCGTGCATTAGGGTGTAGCAATTTTAATGGAAGTCCTGAATTAAATGTCTAAAATGGGGGAGAAGTTAGCTGAGCTAAGCTTTAGGTTTGGGTTAAATTCCCACGGGTTTTAATTTATTTTAAAATAAACTTTTACTGAAATTATTATAGAAATATGTAGAGCTTTGAAAATGTATTTAACAAAAAACAATACTATTTAAATTTACAAATCCTATTTTGAATTTATATCTAAACCAAAATGCACAAGTATTTCTTCGACTTTCTATAATACGAATTTAATACACGAATTTAACATGTTTTGATGAAAATATTTAGATAAACTTATTTTTAATACTAACAACCTTTGTACCGTTAATTAAACTCAATATTCTAGCCTACCCGGATACAAAATTAACAGATTAAAGACTCCGACCTGAACCGTAAGGGGTGAAAACTTGGAATCGGCTTAAAGTCTCAGGGAAAACGAGGATGAAGTGGAAAATGTAGATGAGAGGCGGCGCCAAAGATAAACACTAACTCTGCTTCCAACTCCCAACTCCACACATATCTCTCTGCTGGCCCTGATTTCCCTCTCGATTTTCCTGTCGCTTTTCCCCCCCTCTCACCGTCTTTTTCGCACATATGCATGAGCGCCCTTGTGCACACAATTTGTTCAAATTGGGTTCGGCCTTGCTGTCGAATGTTTAGCCAGCGAAAAGAAATGGCCGCCATCTGCATTTCCGCCCGTGTACATTCCCCGGGAATCCCCCCACTCATACGTGCTCGTATGCTAATTCAAAGCCAAACTATAAATTTGCGAGCTGGCCGCATATTAAAACGTTTAATTCAATATGGAAGGCGTTCTCTGCTATTCAAACTTTGGCCATCGCTCGAGCGGATTCTCCATCCGTTCAACCGTCCGTCCGTCCGGCCGTCAGTCCGTCCAACGGTTTAGCCGTCTGTGTTTGTTTAGGCAAAAGCTTAGTCAGGGACACATATGCTTAGCAAACTAGCAACAGTCTTAAATGCCAGTATCCTCACAGCTCGAGGTGCAGAGGATGCAGAAAATGTATTATTCAGCACACATTTTTTAATAAGAATATTAGCAGGAAAATCAAAGTGGTTCAGATAAATAAAAACAACAATGCACTGTCTTAGCCAATAAGATAAATATGTAGCAGGCCTCACGGCCACTCTAGCTCTTAATATTAAGCTAATGATACTCCTCACTTTTAAGCACAACATAAAAACTTTTGCAAGCTAGCAGAAACTGTAGATTTCAAGTCAATATTTTGAACAAAACTAAACAGATCCTAGGAGGCTCTTTCCTTTTGTCCCTAATGTCAGGGTGTCAACCTGAATCCCATCGGAAATTAATTCATTCGAGTGCGAGCCCCGACAGCGAGCAGTAAGTTTTTCAGCTCCTAAAAAAGTAATAATTTAACTGTGGAAAAATTTAATAAATAATTTTTCTTACAAAATTGTACAGATCTTCGAAAGCTCTTTCCTTTTCTAAACGTAACTTGAGTCGGCAAACAAGCTTTCAAAAAGTAAAAAATGGGTGAGTTAAGTTAAAAAATACATTAAAATGTAATAGTATGTGTTAATCACATCCCTACAGATACGGCACTTCAGGAATATAGTCTGGAGAACGAACGCCTCAAGAAAAACAAAGAGCAGACAGACAAAGAAATAAACGTACTCAAAAAACGGATTAAAATGGCGCGCAAAAGCACTAGGCGGGTGAAGGAACACATGAAATCTCTGATCGCCGTAAATACGATATTGAAGGAAAACGCAGGTCTCAGGAATGAATTAATCACCAAACAAAGCGCAAGGATCGCGCAACTCGAAGAGAAGCTAAAAAGGAAGAATGACTCGATTAAAATATATTTACAATGAGAATGTGTACGTGAATTAGCAGTTACAGATTGCGAAGGATGGCTAGCGCATCTCGTAAACTCAGATGCTCTTACACTAGGATTTTGATTTGGATCAATTGTAGTTTCTCATTTCATTTCACAATATTTCATTCTTGTTTACATCTAAACATATCTTCACTCGTAAATCCCACAAATAAATCTGTAACAAACATTATTTCATGCAAGCTTTCTGGTTTAAGGATTAATTCTCTTTAGAAGGAAAGGCCATGTACTTTTCTAAATCACTGTTTCCAGCCACTGTTGGCCGGCTCAAGTGGCATCCACTTGCCTCTGCCCTTGGGCTGCTCCAGCTCCTGCTCCGCTGGCATCTGCGGACGTGCCGCCCCTCGCCCGCTTATAATCTCATCTGTGACACTCGTTGAACTTGTCGCCATTTAGTTAAATCAACAAAAATAATTTTGTCCAAGGATGAGGAGCTCCGCCGAACTATCCGGAACACACACATGCAGCCGGGGGGGGCAGGGCAGGCTCACGTACTCGAGTCCGGAAGGGAGGCGGGGCGGGGCGGAAGTAGGAAGTCGGAAGTCGGGTATCTTGTCCCTCGCTCCCGCCACATTAACGTGACTTTTGCAGCGCCCAGTTTTATCAGCATAATTTAGTTTGTGCCCCCGACTGGACATGGGACAAAGGACGAGGGACGATGGCTCTGGACTAAGGACTCTCTGGACCCGTTCAGCTGCGGCCTGCGGTTCACTGCATTAGTTAGAGAGTCCTTTGTGCCAACTTATGGGCAGCGGACGGGGACTCGAGGCCGCATCGTTAAAGGCGCTCACAGCCATTGGCTTTAATTAAGCCGCTGCCGCCCGTGAATTATTAAAGCCATGCACGCCAAGTGCGAAAAATAAAAATGAAAATATTAACAAATTATTCCCCACATGCACAATTCCGTTTGGCAGTCGACGACCGCCTACTGAGAGCCGTCAAGGAGTCGTAGGTACATGGAGAAATTAAGGGGAATTTAATCAATAAAATAACTAAATAAATAAAATCATGTCAAGGATAAGAAGGGGCTTCTTATTTAAAGCTCCTTCAAGAAGGATTATTGTAGATTCCTGTACATTATTTTAGTTAGTTTTAAGGCTTTTCTTTTAAAAAGCCCAAGTATATTTTTACTCTGTACTCCGAGCTTTGTGAAGGCCACTGGCAGCAGGCAATCAGCGACTTTGTATTTTTGAAGTAGTTAATAAGTCCACCTGTCGGCGGGGGGAAAGGGGCCGAGAAAGCGCAAAAGAATTTCGCTAAATATGCCAAGTTATGAACTCAATTGACGGCCTCTTTGGCCGCCGAGAAGTGCGGCAAAAGTTGGTTAATAAAATCAAGGCTGAGTGTTAATAGGGATTTTAGCAAAGAGGAAAAAATACAGAAAGTCCGAGACAATGAGTGAGTGGAAAGGCAGAGTGACAACTATGATGAGAGGGAAAATGCTCTCAACGATGCCGGCTTTTCTGGGCCAAGGCAATTAAGCTCTGGAAAATGGCAGGCAGGCCAGGCACTTATCGAGGACCCACCAAGTCCAAGTCTAACTCGAAGCTGGCCGTGGCAGGATGGTGACCTCATAACGGCGCTGCTTATTAAACGTTTGTCCTGCGGCCGAAAATCTTAGCACAGGCTCTCCTGCATTTTTCCGCCACATTTTCACCGCCGCAGATTTTCCTCCACCCGTTTTTCCCGCAACATAAAGCCAAAACTGTTGCGGATCGGCTTTCGCGTAATTAAAAATTGCGGCCAGCGTTGGCCAGCCGACCGTGCAAGCCCCCCAACTTCCCGCAGGAAAGGCAGGGTGCTCTCGTCCTGCGGTCCTGGGTCCCGGATCCCGGGTCCCGGCCGTCGGGTCCCTTTCTGCTGACGCTGCCCTTAAATGCGCTTTTTAGTTTAGACCAACGTAAGAGGTTTTAGCTCGCAGCAGCCACGTTGAATAATTTGCTTGCGCACAGCAAACTCAAAAAAAGACTACGAGGGGGTAACAAAAATAAAAAGAATATTTCAAATTAATTAACGCTAATGAAAATGTTTAAAACTTGCAACTTGCAGTCAGTCGAGTGAGTGGCAAGGGGCTGGGGCAAGTGAGACAGAGAAGGGGCAGAGCTGGTAGGGACTGCAACTAACTACTTGGCTGTTTGTTTGCGCCTCAGACAACTCGACGGAACTCGGCAAGAGAAAAGCAAGTTTCCGGTTCTAGTAATGATTCTGCACTGAGAAAATGTAAAGGTAAATGCATAGCCACGAATTGTAAACAATTTATGTAGTTTTCTATTTTTTTCATTTTTAAAATATATTTAAAACTTTACGTGAAACCTAAAAAATATTTTAGATGTCATGGTACGCTTGTAAATTTTCTGGAACTTGTTAAAAATGTTGTTTGAATTACTTTATAAAAATAAAGAAAATGTTTTTTTTATAAATGAAATTACTAATAAAATTCACATTAATTTACATGTAAAGCAACAAATTTTAAACAATAAATATCTAGTTTTATATCAAAATATGCCAGAAATGTGTTGAAAACATTTTTAAAATTTATTTATTATTTAAAACTTCACGTGAAACCTAGAAAAATATTTTAGAAGTTAGACAACGCTTGTAAATTGTCTGGAATTTATCAAAAATGTTGTTTGAAATCCTTTATAAAACTACAGAATATCTAAATTAAATTACTAATATAATTTACATTAAGAAATACAATCCCCTTTTAAAATATAACCCCTAATAAACTTATGTATTAAATTAAACATCAATAATTATTTAAATAAATCTAGTTAGGAATTTAATTTTTTGTAAATTCCAAGACTTTCTCTCTCTGTACAAAGTACTTCCACTTGAGGTCTTCATTTCCTCTCCACAAAACTGATAGTTTTCCTTGGCGGGGGGCGGTGAGGAGGCCCGGGGGAAGTGCAAACAAAGCTCTGTGGCAAACTTATTTGCTTTACACAAAATAGGAAAGCGCTGTGGCGGCGGCAGCGGCGGCCCAACTGTTGCACAATCGAACACAAAGCAATTTTAATAAATTTTATGGCACACTTATTTGCATGGCACCTGGGAGCCCTCCAATTATTTGTCGAGTACATTCCGCATTGCAATTTTCTTTTATTAGAAAATACTATAATAATTCCTGGCCAAGTTGAGTTCGCATTGTTGTGCACAAACTGAGGGGAGAAAACAAAAGGAGCTTTGCGCGAAAGTTTTCTATTTTATGGCTGGGAAAGAGGAAAGCCAAGGGTTGCGAAAAGTGGACAGTGCACAAGGGTTATATACACATATATAAATATCCTCAGTCACTTGTATTTTTCGCCTATGATTGCTGGCGAAGTGGTTGCTGGCCCAGAAATTGATGCCAAGAAGTTTTGCTCATTTCAAGGGACTCGACAATAATTGGCTTAAACTTTTGGCAAATAAAGAAAGTCAATTGTCAGCACATTTGGAAAAAAATTTTTCCTCAAGGGCTTGCATGAAATATCTCAAGACTACAAGACTACAAAAATGTCTTAATCCTTATAATAATTATTAAATCGAAATCTGAGCAGCTTATAGCTTAAATTAAAAATATGTAAACAAAACTGCATTTAAAATAAAGTATTTTTCGCTTCAAAATGTCCAGAGAGCACTCGCAAAAGGGCTCACATTTCCCTAGTGATATATTAATTGCACCCTTAAAGTCACGGACTTGCACAAGTGTTGTGGCTCATATATCAAACTTTGAAGACAGCTTAGAGCTGAATGCGTATTCAGACATCAAAAGGTAGCCCCACAGCCAGGATCCTGCAGGACGAGGACGAGGAGTGCGTGTTTGTTTGCTGGCCAGTTGCAGTCGGTTTCCCTGGCTGCTGGCTTTTGTTTGGTCTGATGTCTGGAGTCCTGGAGTCCTGGAGTCTGGATTCTGATGTTTCTTCGGTGGTGACAGTTAAAGTGGCGTTCCGGCCACGCCAGGCAACCAAATAAATGCCGTGAAAACTCATGACACGCCAGCAGGGCGCTCCAGGAACAGTGGCAGCTTTTTTTTAAACTCTTACAATTGATAATAATTTGTAATGCTTTCAATTTAAATTATATCTGGTTAGGATGTGTATAAAAGATGCGAGGATTCTTGAATTTAACTAAAAATAAACCCTTTAATTTTAAAAGGAAAATTTGTAATTGTATTAAGCGTCCGTTTAATTATTTTGTTGGATAAATATCAATTTATCTAAGACTTCAATTAGGTAACTATTTTTCTTTGAGAACTTCCAAGTAAATCATAAATTCCAAAGTTATCTAGCCACTGTGCATCGCCTAGGTTTTGCTTAAACAATGCACTTGGCCCAGGGCTAATGGGCTTGTCACTGTCACTGCCCGGAAGCTGCCAGATGTTCACGTATTTTTACCTGGACAAATGCATACACAGCCCCCCTCCCCCCACCATAATCAAGTAATTGTGGCCGGTTGGTGCACCTGCCCCGCGCGCGAATATCGCGCATACGCCGCGTGGTACAAAGGCGACGGGATTAGGCTTTATTTCTTCTACCGGCTGCTGGTCGCTCGTTCGGTTGATTTAGTGCCCCGCTTAGCGGGCCCGGCAATTGTGAGCGACGCAACCGCTGACACTTAACTGTGAAAAATTGTGAATTATTATGGCAGGCCCCGCCCTGTTTTGTAGGATGTTTTGTAGGCAGGCGCCGGCAGGAGTCGGTGTTCTTGGGGATTTCCCTTTTGCCTGTTTATGGCTGCGATTTGTTACGCACAATGGTGCGTGTGTTGGCCACAAACGTTTCGTCAGCTACAAGGGAGAAAAACAAAAACAACCGCAGCAAAGGAATATCTTCGATAGGTCGGAGTTAAAGATACCCTTCAAGATTTATGATTTATGAATTTTTATTGAGGGAACTAGGGAGTTTAACTTAATAATTGAGTCTCAATTAAAATTGGTTTACCAGGGATATTAAACAATGTTTGAACCAGAGCTAGAGGGACTTTTCTTAGCATTTCCTTTAAAAATAAACTAAGCCTTATATCTACAAGCTGATTCCTACTAAATATTACTACAAACTTTCCCCAAAAATAAGTTAACTCTCCGCAAGGGCATAATCTTCTAATGAGAGAGAAAGAGGAGCTGGTGCACCCTTCTTGGCAGAGTGGCGACAGGTAAAAGGCCAGCAGAGGCAGCCCAGGTAAACAAATAATTCAAAGTCATTTGCGCTCTGACTTGGCCCCATTGCCAGCTGCTCCTCCTCGTTGGCTGAGCCCTACTTCTGCCACATCCTGCGGCGTCCTGCGACGTCCTGCGACGTCCTGGAGGGAGCTGGCCAAGTGTGAAAAAAGTGTCAACGCTTTTTGCCATGTCCTGTGATTATGACACTAAAGAGGGCACCGATCTGCGGGGAAAACGCTGCGTGTGGGCGGCGAATCCTGGCTCTGACTCTGAGCAATTGGCCTGACCGAGTGTTTTGACGGTTTTTTTGCCGTTTTGTTTTGTATTTGAATTTCCTTTTGGGTTCCGTATATTCGTTTTGTGGTTCCCAAGGAAGATAAACGGATTTTTGGCTGCTGCTGATTGGAGAGTTTAGCCAGGAATTAGGAGGGCAAATAATTTATACTTTTTGTAGGAAGAAATAAGCATTCTTTACATTTTGTATAAAAAACTTGTTAAAAATATTCAACAAAATATAAATTAAGATAACGAAAAAGAGAATTAATATTATTTTAAATAAACAAACAGAATTCCTTCTCCTTTTTCCTTCTAATTTGAATTTCTATGATTTTTCCCAAGACCTGCTTAAATGTCCCTCCTTGACTCTTTAAGAGAACGACCTCGTATGCAGTGGCACAACCCATTGGCACCGTTTTGGACATAAACAGTGTTTACCTTAAAAAAAAATGGTTCAGTTCAGGCCACCTTCTTGTTCTCAGCTTCCTTGGCACCTTGTCCTCGCCGACGCCTTCGTCGTTGCCTCCTTTATCCTTTATCCATTTTTCAGCTACCTTTCCCTCGCCTCAGATTCCCTGCCGCCTCTGGTCCTTTTACGTTTTCTAGGCGCCTGCCTCCGCATGCTGTTGGCTTGGGCAAACAAAAAATCTCATTAATCCATTAAGTATACGCCAAGAAAAAGTTCAAAGCGTCTGCTCGCACACACACACACACACTCGGGCGGTGGCAAGGACACTTCTAGCGACAGGAAGCCCACCGCGTGCATTATAGTAATGTGAGTGTGCGAGTGTAAGTTTGTGTTCAGTGTAAAAGAAAGCCTTTTGGGAGCACTAATGAGTTTGACATTGTTTCCTCCTAACAAGCAGCAAAGTTGCCCGAAACAGGGGCGGCAACTGAGGGGGATCGCTAAAAATCAGTGGAAGCCGACTGCATCGCCCAGACATTCCACCTTGGCATCTTTTTGGCATTTCTATTGCGATTTCCTTAGGGGCAGGAGAGGGAGAGAGGTGGAGAAAGCCGACCGAAATGACTTTTATTCCACGTTTTCCACATCTTCAGCGACGTCTTGCGATTTTTTTCCACTAATTAAAACCGTGTTGATAACACATTTCAATTTGGCTTCCGGCTGGGACTTAAAGTCCTCTGGTAATAGGGGAAGCTTTTAAAGGTTTTTACTTATTTTAATTATATATCAAATATTTACTAATTTGTTTTAAGCTTTAGGGTGATCAACGTGATATTAATATGTTTAAAAAGACTATAAACCTTTGAAAAGTTGCTTTGTTAATTAAATTAAATATTTTAAATATTAGAAACTAGTTTTTGGGAATGCCTATGCGATAAATATTATTTGTAAAATATAACGAAACACTTAAGTAATCATTTCTAACCCCAAAATAAACTTCTAGAAGAAAAATCCAGTGACTTGATTGACTTTAAAATTATTTTTACACATTTTTTGGGACATACTTCTTTGAGCAGAGTCCCGAACCCTTAAGGACTTCTGGCACATCTTCAAAGGATACTTTCACTAATTAAGAAGCCAGTTGACGGCAGTTTTCCATTCGACTTCCGGCCAAAAACTTAAAGCTTCTAGGGGTGCAAGTGATTTTACAGCGCTTTTGGCTCGGTTCGGGTTCGGTTTTTTCGCCGGTTTTCGGCATGAGTAATGTCTCCCTTTTGACTCATTTGGTTACACACACACACACACACTGCCGACCCGCTTTACTCCGCTCCGTTCCACTTGGACTCATGCATGCATAAATATCCTGGAAGGAAACTACGTCTGGGTCCTGCTCGTTCCTTTCCCTTTCCTTTTGCTTTTGCCTTTGCCGGATTCTGCGACTTTTGTGCGCATATTTGTCGGCTCTGCTCTGCCGGCGTCGATTGTAAATTACGCCCCTAATGCGCCCATTTGTATGCTGCAAAAATTGCCGCTTATTGAATATTTTGCGAGCTTACCTGACACAGGACCTGCCCTTCTCCGTCTCCGGCTCCAGGAGCCTCCCTAATGAACTCATTTGGGATTTCGCATGCGTGCTCTTTAGACTGCACAAATCGGCGGCATAAAGAAAACCGAAAAGTTTTCGCATTTTAAATAATTAAACAACAAAAAGCCGCCCCCGCAGTCGAGTTTTTTTTTCCTCCTCTGACTCTGTGTTTGGGCGTATCACAATTGGTTGCCAGGCCAATGAAGAGTGACTGAACCCGGTGACTGACTGGCTGACAGGCGAAATGAGCTGGGATTACGGCCACCGATAAGCGCTAAACAAGCAAGTGAAGCTCGGAATTTGGCCCCCGGGGGAGCAGACTGAAACAGAAATGGCAGCTTGGCCTTTTTAAAGGTATAAGCCAGAAAAAAGCCTCTAATTTTTCAATTAATTATTACAAAACTTGAATTTAAATTAATAAATAAATGGAGCAAATTCTTTCATTATAATTTCTATAATGATAGCTTCTTTAAACACCTTTTTGGCATCTCTGCTGTTATCTTTGTGGGTGTGCCGCTCTGCTCCCATTTGAATGCCCAGGAATTTGATTAGTTTTGAGCACTTTTCCGAGAATTCCAGCCAGAGTGAAACCCTTGCTTGTGGCCTGGACATAATTAGAATGAAACTTTGGCCCCGAAACGCCTTTTCATTCAGCCATTGCGCCATTGTGTCTTTCCAGGGAAAATGTCATTTAAAAATATCTCTCGCTCGGCTGTGCCACCTCCCCGAGTCCTTGAATCGAATAACACCCACACACCGACACACACACACACACATCGGGAGCAGGATGTCTGGCAATCGATACTTCATTAAGATATCGTGCTCTAGACTTTCCGTTTACGTTTCCCTGATTACTTTGCATAGTTCCCTTCTGTCTCCTTGACTTTCCGCCTTATCTGCCCTTCCTTGGATTCTGAACTTTCGCTCCTTCGTCCTGCGTCCTTTGTCTTTTTTGGCCCCGGCTGGCGAATAAATCGCAAAATCGTATTAGAGGCCCGCAAATTATTTGCCACCGGATGTGTGGCCCAGCTGGCTGCCTATCGTCGGAAGTCGAAGCCGTTGGCCGCCGTCGTAGAGATCCTTGCTAACCAGTTGGAGACTCCTGTGTTCCAGTCGGAGATCCCGGGGTCCTGGCCCTGTGTTTATCACATGAACACAATCAAATTAGCGCACATCGAGTGCAAATAGGCGGAGACAGGCCCAGCTGGTACCGAGCAGCAGTCCGAGCTGGATCGCAGGATGGGTGAGGATGGCTGGTATCCTTCACTGAACCAAAACGTAGATTAATTAATTCTTTCGAGGCTTGGATTTAAGATATTATTCCAGGATTCCAGAGCCAAGGAGAGTGTTTCTTTCTTTCGGATTTCCATTTAAGATCCTATAATAAGCTGCCCTTAAAAAAGGGGCCTCTATGGGGCTTCTGGCCCCACTCATTTGGCAAGTTTGTTAAGGGGAACCTCTTTGGGGCCTGGAGAGATGTCTTCTGCGGCGGCTCCCGCTGACTCCGCATCCTGCCCAATGAACTTCGACACCACTGGGGGTCCTGGCAGTGTCCCACTTTGTTGCCAGTAATTCCCTGCTCCTGCCTGCTGGCTGCCATGTCAGGACTTTTGTTGGGAGCTGTCAACAAGGAACTTTGCTGCAGTCGCAGTAGCCGTTGCATTTGCAGTTGCAGCTTCCAGTGCTCAGTGCTCAGTGCTCAGTCGCCTTGACAGCTCCGACAGAAAATATGAGCAGGCAAGGAAAGGGCCCTGGGGCACAGGACATACCAGGGAGTATGTGGAGTCGCACAGTGGAGTCCGCTCCCGCTTGTCGCTGTCACATTGTTGTCATGTGGCTGCCGCTGTCAGGACTTGGAGCTCGGGACTCGGGACTCGATCCTGGAGAAGATTGCCGGCCAGCCTTCGTTTAATCAACATTACTTGTGCTTAAATCAATTAAAATCTAATTACGTTTCATGCCCCGTTGAGCGCGCAACTTTGTGGCTTTTTCTCCCGCACAATCCTTTGAGTCTGGAAGCGCGCGCTCAAAAGGCGTTAATAGAATTTCGCCACTGCCACTGGCGCAGCACCTGGCCAAAAGCCCGTTAAGGCCAAAAGCCAGTAGTGCATCTGCTTTGGCTTTGACTCATTTGGGGAATCGCAGCTCTTGGCGGCTGCTCTGAAGTGCAAAAATTAGACGACACACAGGTGCGTATCCCCGGGCTTATGAGAGTGCGAAATTCCACTGGAAATGCATAAATGTTTTGCCAAAGAATACTATGTAATTACAAATACCGCTTGCTTTCAGTACTGAGAAATTAATTAAGTCCTTTGCACTTGTAATTTTTTATTAAAAATATAGAATAACCCAAGGAGAAGCCGCATAAATATTCTGCAATATTTTGCCTTGGCATTTTCCTGGCTTTTCAGTAATTTCCCCCTGCCACGCCCATGTCCAAACATAATTATAGGCCTCCTCCCTTCCGCAATCTATCTAAACTGCAGCTAATCACAAGCTGCAAGCTGAGTAGCTCATAAATATGCATTTACACACTTTTGTACCGTGCAACCTGACGTATTAATTTTTAATATATGCCTCCGCCTCCGTGGCCACTGAATCTGGATTTGCCACGGGTATTTCCAAGTCGCCAAGTGGACAAAGAGTGCCCGGCTAATTAGCCAGCTCGCTCAATGGCCAATTGCCACGCAAAATCAGCCAAGGGTAGCGGCGACAGGGCGCTGTCCGGACGAAGGACTCCGGACTCCGGACTAAACACAGCGTTTAAAGCCAAAAAATAAACAACAATTTAGTGCAGATTAGCGCCGAACACACACACACACACAGGTGGAGGGTAAGCCGTGGCCAGGGGGGGAGGAGATGGCCGCCGCCTTTTGTTTATATTGTTGTACGTGTGTCGGCGCGGTGAGGTGCCATTGTTTCAACGCTCGGAACAGCCGAGTTCTGGGCGGAATCACCAGGTGGGCCAGGTGGGACAGGTGGACAGAGGGACAGAGGGAGGGGACTGGTGACATTAGGCTCGGGTTTGAATGGAGCTCACAGGCTGCTTACATGCATTGACTGGGGCTACAGTTGCACGGAGCGAAAAAAGGGAACTTTAAGGAATAAATAATAATATTTAATAATAATAAATATAATATTTATTCAAGTTTTCCTTCTGTAATTAATGTTGGTATTTTAAAAAAGGTTTTTAATAAATATTAGTGGATTATCCTATTAATATTCCCATTGTTCCCAAGGCAGCTTTAACATATAGTCACAAAATTCTTAAAAAATTAAGCTGATAACTTTACATGGCTCATGAACAAAAATAATATTTAATAATAATAAATATAATATTTATTTAAGTTTTCCTTCAGTAATTCATGTTGGTATTTTTTAAAAGGTTTTTAATAAATATTGGTGGATTTTCCCATTGTTCCCAAGGCAGCTTTAACATATAGTCAGCAGATTTTAATAGAAATGACCACATAATTTTTCTACCTGCTCCCTATTCCTGTAGACTTCAAACTTCCTATAATGTTTGCCACATTTTCTCCCAGTGCCTCAGCCGCACCGATGAGGGAAAAGGGATGGCTCGAAGAGGGGCTAACTGCCTTTAGTTTGGCTAATTGCTTGAAGAGCACACAACAATGGAGAATGGCGAATGGCGATGGCGATGGCGATGGTGATGGCAAATGGCAAATGGCAATGACGATGGCGATGGCAAACTTCCGCTTCCGCTTCTACCCCCCATCCAGCCCCAGCCTGCGTTAAGCTGGCAAACTAATTAGATTCGTGCGCCTCATTGGGCCACTTTTGATTTGGACTTGTGCCTCAAAGTCTCCGAGAACTTTCTCCTTCTCAAAACTGCATCATATTTGGTTCAAGTTCGTGGAGAATGCACAAGAAAACTGCGCCAAAACAACAAATAAAAGCAAATGCGACATGTGGCTGGCTGAAGCGCCAAAAAACCCCGAAAAGAAAGTTCGAGCCAAGCCGCAAAAACAAAAAACTTTCTGGCCCTCCGCAAAAAATAAAATGGGAAAAATGATAAAAGCAACAAACTGAGAGAGAGAAAAAAAATTATGCGAAATTTAATTTGACTTTTGTTGTGCTGGAAGATGTTGGCCCCCTTGTTGTTGTTGTTGCTGGCAGCCACTTTTGCGCTTTCCATTTTAGTTTCCTGCCAGCTGGCAGCAAATGCAGCAAGCTGCGCCCGGGGAGCCGAAAAAGCCAAACTCGTAATTTGCCAGCTTGGCTTGTACACACTTAGTTTGTATTATTTAGTTGCAGTTCCAGGGGGCTAGTGGGGGCTAGTAGGGGCTAGTAGGGTGTGCCTTCATGTGAGCAAGAAATATGATTATCTTATGCATGCACTGCACTGCAGTGGGGAACCTAATAAGCCAAAGGGGCAATGCCAGCATTATGGCCAAAGCTATTTGCAGGTCCCATTCGGCCATACTTAAGTCATAACTTTCACGGACTTCCGACTGCGGCTTCAATAGCCAATCAGGCAGGGTTAAGGGATATTTAAAATCAAATAATAAATAAGAAAATGTTAAATAATTATATAAATATATAGGTGATTCATTGGATTTCTTGTTTATTTGTTTATTGGAAAAATATATTATGATTAGATAATTTATTATATTGAGATCCCAAAAGATTCTATATATTTATATTATTTATTACAATAAATATATTTAAAATATTAATAGAAGACTTATTTAAAAGAAATACTGTACCTGTAACAAATTTAATTTATACCCTTTAAGAACCCAAACCATAAATAATGTACATTGAAATCATATAATTCAAAACTATAAAGTAATAAAATATTTAAGAAATTTTTAAATTATTTCCAATAAAAAATAGTAAAAATCCCTAGTTTATGTCAGCCATTTAAGTGGTTCTTGCTTAAAGAATCCCCACTGTTTTCGCCGTGATTTCAGACTCTTTGCCGAGGTGCTGAGCAAAGTGGTTTTATATGTCCCTCGTAAATGGCAGCAAATGCATACGCCAAGATGTGTTGCAGTTCTCAGGTGATTGGCGTCGAAAACTTGTTGGCTTTCCCTTTGATTTATATTGACAATTGCATTGCCAATAAATGTATTTTGGCGAATGGGTTTTATACCCTCTCCCCCACTTAACTATTTTTGGGGGGAGAAAATAAAACCGCTTTTGAGTCTGATCCTCAGATCTAGAATTCTTTTGTGTTTTTTTTTGCTTTCTCAAGAAGCAATCTGTGCGGGTCAATTAATAATTTATAAGGGGTGGAATGAGCAGGAGCAAGGGTGGTTTTCATGCAATATGCATAATGTGTGCCCTTTGATTTTCTGCTTTGGCATGCACATTTATTTATATTTCATTTTGGCGCTGCTGTCCCTTTCGGTTTTCCTTTGCCGTCGCTCCTGCTCCTGCTGCTGCTGCTTAGCATTTCCTATTTATGTCGAGGACCTGGCTAAGCATTTTGGGTGGAAAGGGGTGGGATGTAAGGGTGCTGCCGGGGGCTGGGTGCCTTTTCCCCCCTTTATTATGCATGGTATGTGTGTGTGCGGGTGTGGGGCCGGGGTTTTTTGTTTTTGTTTTTGCGGCCAGAGACGGTGCGAGTATAAAAACTAAAAACAAGCAGCGTCAGCATCAACGTTTTATATTAAAAACAACAACCGCAATAGTGCACTTGGAGAAAATGATAGTACCAGCAAGATAAGTAAATGAAATATGTTCAAACAATATAGGTAAATAAAATATATTGAAAATAATACCAGAGAGAACGCAGTGGTTTTTAAATCCCTTCAAATGGGGTCCAAAAGTATGCTACAAAAAGTTAAACTTTACAAAACTAACCCCATTTCGATCCTGGAATATTTAACAGAATACTTTTCAACTCCTTTAAATTAATTCTAAGTTTTCCGTGGGACCTCTGCTAATTATAATTTTGTATTATTTATTTTATTTTTTATTCAATCCAAATATATACAGCTGCGGTCAAAATAATAGTAGTGCCCAGTAAGGCTATATAAAATCCACAAAAAAATAACTTTGTAAGCTCTTTAAAAAAATTATTTTAATTTTCATTAAAGCTTAACTAATAGTAGATGTTAATAACACATAACAACTTGAAATTACTCAAAAGAATTATTAAGGAAAAATATAAATGTTGAATTTGACGAAAATTGAGTCGGTCAAAATAATAGTAGTGAAACTTTTGAAAAATTACCACATCCTAAAAAAATTATTTAGGAATACCTGATTGATTGATTATTATAGATCCATGGATAAGAATTTTTTTGAGTATTAGTTAAATATCCTTTATAGACAATAAGGACTCCTCAGCGATTTTCCCTGGAATCAACTGA
>VNJZ01009566.1:0-33414 GCA_008042795.1 Drosophila asahinai | reverse complement strand
TTTCTGATATCAAATTTTGTGACGATTAATAGTTATTTAAACAAAAATATTTAAAAAGTTTTTAATTAGTTTCAAAATCGGCACTTAGCTGAAAAATTTAAAAAGGCAAAATAGGCAGCGTGCCGATTTTGAAACTAATTAAAAACTTTTTAAATATTTTTGTTTAAATAACTATTAATCGTCACAAAATTTGATATCAGAAATTTTTTGTGTTGAGTGTGCCATCGTCACTTTAATCTAACCTCGTTAAGAGGTGTTTTTATTTGATTTATTTATAGGTCATAATATTATAACATTTTTATTTCATTTTTATTGCGTTTTACGGTAAGTGTTTATAATATTATTTTCCCATTTATTATTTTTATAACATTATTTAATTATTGTATAAAAACATTATTATTATTTTCAGTATTATTGCTGAATTTCTTCACTAATCATATAAAAGATTTTACCGTACGATTAATTAACATTCATATATTATACATATGTACATTTCAAAATGATTAAAATACATGTTTTTAAATATATTTTTATTGTTGTTTAAATGGTTATTTACCCGAACGCTTCTTTATGTATCCTATAGATGTGTTCTTAATTGCTTCCTTCATAACAGTTCGATAACTGTTATGAATGGGTTATTTTGAAGCCGTATTTTGCATAAAAGATACATTCCTACAGAACCGTTATTGACGTGTGCTGCAGATGGGCTATATATCGCATATTTTAGAAACTAAAGTTGGAAGCGAAACCCGAAGATTGCCGAAGTTTAATATACGTTATTTATATGCAGCATACAAGAAAAAGAACAGTTGCTTCCGTGTTTCACCCCATATTAATCTGAAAGGAAGACCGCAACATATTGAGATTGCATTCTTCACTCGCTGAGAACGCATAGAAATGTACTTGCTGGAAGCGGCCTGGTCCGACTGGGTTCTTTACTAGTGAGAGTATGTGTTTGGCTTGAATTGGTGAATTATCTAATTTTTTTTTTTTTTTAATTTATGTTTTTCATAATTTTTTTTTGCTCGATGTGGTGGGGTGGCGAGCCTTGTATTTGTGTGAGTATGAGTATGTGTGTATTTGTATTGCAGAGTAGAATAGTACTTTATTATCTATTTATTATTCATTATATTCTTTCTTTTTTAATTTATTTTCTATTTAAATTATTATTTTTTTATTTTTATTATATTTTGTTATTTATTATTTTATAACTCGAGCTAGACAGATCATTAACAGGAGAAATAGGGCAAATGTTAATCATGTACAGGAGGAATGGGAAAACAATGCTAGGTTGCAGAGAAATCGTAGAGCAGATGAAAATAATAGGGAAAGGGAACTGGTTCGAAATAGCCAGTCACGTTCAGTGAGACGATTTGGACGATAGGGAAAAATAATAATAATAAAATAATGTAAGGAAATGGTTTAGACTTTAGTTTCTAAAAAAGACAAAGTTTCAAACACGCCAGGGTTGAACTGTTTTTTTTTTTTCTTAATTTTAAATTGCCATTAGCGTTGTCTTTAATCAAATTAAAATTTTTCTTTTCAAAACTGTATTAAATTGTTTAGCTATTTTTTCTTTTAAGTTTTTAAGGTTCAAATAAAAGATACATTTAAATGCATTTCCCACGGAAGGTCCACCGGGTCCAAAAACTTACACATTGTCAATTTTTTTTTTTTATTTTATTTATAAGTTAAATAAATATTATTATAAATGCTGAGCGTTTGTTAAAATTTTACTTTGTTTTTGTGTTTCTATTGGCCTTTAAAGTGTCAGTTCTGGCCGCGTTGCTCTTTGTTACTTCTAATGCTCTATTAAGTTTCTCATTTACAAGATTAAACATGTTGATGTTTACAGTTATTTCATGAAATAACTCTATAAGTGGCAAACAAATTGCAGCGATCTGTCGAGTCGTTTATTTTATATTGATTTTTAAAGTCTGTGTGTTCGCAATGCAATGACCACATTTTCCACTTTTTTTCATCGGCAATACCCGCCGTAGTCAATTATTTAAAATTACTTTTACTTTGTTAAACGTTAAAAGTGAGGTCTTAAATTGAAGCCACATTATTCCTTTATAAAACGCATTTTTTTGTAATTAACTATTCCTTTCAAATTCGCTGTGTCTAGCAGATCTTTACATTTATCCGAGGATCACTTCCGTTTTTTGTGTGTTCGCGAGGTCATGTTTCTTGCCAATAACAAATAATACTGATATCCACCAAGGCTACTTTTTGCACCAAGCGTAGAGCTAAACTATTTACGAAACAAGAAAAAGAAAACAAAGAAAAACAAGTAGGAAGTACTGTCGAAAGTGACCGACTGTAAGGTACTCGGTATACCGGGTTTCCATGAATTTAGGGCAAGGCACCTTGAAATCAAGGCAAGACACCATAAATATATTTTGTTAGGGTCAATATATCTATTTTTCTAAAACCTAGGGCGATTTTTATCGATTGGCTTCGTTTTATTACTTTATCGGTTGCTGGCTTTATGATAATGTTGTGCACGCCAAGTGCCTTGATCGCACAGGCCGGGCGGCTGAAATGATTAAAAACAGTGGAGAGCGCTACTGCTGTGAAACTTGTCGCGAGGTTGAAAAGGAAATGAGGTCTTTTAAAAACCAAACCAAAAATGGTTTTGGGGAGCTGCTTGTTAGTTTTCGTAAAACTAATGAGGTGCTCCTGGCGCTGGACTCCCAGTTTAATGTCCTTAAGCTATTAAATGAGTCCCCTAAGCGCAAAAAAACCACGGTTGGCACACCGCATTTGGGCGGATCCCAACAACTCGCGGCGGGTTCTCAACAGCTCACTCCCTCGGCACAGTCCCAGACTCCAATATATCTAACTTCAATGATATTAAGATCGCGGGCGAGAAAAGATTCGGCCTCCGAATGTGTCGCGGGAGGGGCAGCGTCTCCAGTTATATCCGTTGAGTCCTCTGAGGGGTCACAATTAATGACCCCACAGATCCCCATACAGAAAACTCCCCAGGGTAAGAAGCCTGGAATACCGGCCGAAATTGGCACTACAAATGTATTGCCAAAAGTTCTTATTGCTATTCCACCAACGAATCAGATTTTGTATCGCGGCTTTCCCCTGATCAAACATCTGATGATGTAAGTACCTATATTCTAGGTCGTATTAAAGCCGAAAAATCTAAGATTAAGGTGGAAAAATTCGAATTTTCTTATGCTAGGGATATTTCATCTTTCAAAATAAATGTCCCTGACGAACTTTTTAAGACAGTGTGCTCTGAGAACTTCTGGCCAAAGCACATTCTTGTTAAGAAGTACAACGCTAAAAAAAAGAAAAATCCATTGTGCCATCTACCTTGTCCGCTTCAAGAAACTAACAAGTTCTCTCCTTCTTTCCTATCAGAATGCAAGAGGCTTAAGTAGTAAGCTTCCTAAATTGTATTCTGATAGTTTATCGTTTGCATCCCAGGTGATTGTGTTCAGAGAAACCTGGTTCAAGCCGGAGATTCTAAGCTCCGAAGTTTTTCCAGCTGTGCATACAACGTACAGGCTTGATCGGCCTTCCAGGCGAGGGAGCGGGGTTCTCATTACGGTTGACTCCAACCTCACGTCTGAATTATTAGCTTTCGAGGAATGCAACGACCTTGAATTCCTTTGTGTGAAGCTCCCCAGCAAACAATATGAGCAATATGAAAGAGTCATAAAAGAGCGTTTTTTCTATGAAAACGATATGTAGACTATTTTGATTTTTATACTTCAGGCCGTATAGCCCTTGAGATATTTTGGGGTTCAACACATATCTTAGTAGCAATGTACCACATAAAATTAGTAGCAATGATCCCATATAGCTAACCTCTTATATGGATTTTATTGTTCATTTTTCCCATTTGAGCTTTAAACAAAAACTTATAACAAAAATGGGAGACCTATATATGTACATCAGGGGTCCGCACGGCCCTATCCCGCGGGATAGGATTTTTCTCAGTCGGCGTCGCTGCCGCTCACGCATAGTATGCACAAAAGAGAACAGAAGAATCAGTGAAGACTAATTGTAATTATGTGTCTAAATATAGCTTTTTTTAGCGTTAAATAGCTAGTTTTTAGGTTATAGCTGATTTTGTTGCCATATAACAATATATTTTAGCTGTTTTTTTCTCATATCTAGCCATAGAGTGTTCGATGTTCACTCATACAAATGCAATGTTGGCATTTGACTGTAGTGGTGCGGACCCCTGATGTACATACATATGCCAGTTTAAAAACTTCTGATATCAAATAAAATCTCAAAAATAAATTACAAATAATTTAACTAGTTTCGTTTTCGGCACTAAGCTGTAAAATTCCTAGCCTTGAAACTAAAGAGCACCGTGACGAATTATAAACATGTTGAATTATTTGTAATTTATTTTTGTTAACGTTAGTATTAATCGTCACCAAATTTGATATCAGATACTTTTGGAGTTGAAGGTGTCAACGTCACATTTATTTCACCTCGTTAAGAGGTGTATTTGTTTGATATGTATTAAGTAGTATTAAGTGTGACCATGTTGTTATATAATGTAATCTTGTATGTATTCGATATTCTAATAGTTTTGTATTAAGTATCGATAACACGATAAATATCTCGATAAAGGCGCAGCCAACTTCACTTGATTCAGAAGAAGCTAAGATAACAGACGCGCAAAGTTATAAAATATTAAATCATTTATAATACCAAGACCAATCTGAGAGTATTCTAGTGCCATTTTTAAACCAGAAGTTTGCCACACTTGCGCGCAATGAATGTTCTGAGTCGATACACTCCATATTGAAGGGTAGAACAAGCAGTCATCATAAGCATCAGCGAGGATACGGTACCAATTGCCTGTACTGGCTTAGAGTAGTCCAAGAATTTATATATATAGCGATGTCCCTTCCTGAGGCGTAGAATCGAAATAAAACGAGAATGAAAGCTAACTTCGGTAAACCGAAGTTGGTATACCCTTGCAGTCTGCAATTGGATCATTGAAAATCGAACCATTTTAGTAATGTTGAAAAAATATAAAATTTTGTAAATTTTACATTTTACATGTAGAATTTTACATTTTCATATAAATCAACCGATCGCTTCTATGGCAGCTATATGATATAGTTTTCCGATCTTAATGAAATTAAAACGGTAATTCTAGAAGCATAAAAAACTGCTATATCTCAAAATTTATAGAAATACGTTGAAAAACAGAGAGTTACATTAATTTCGCCATCATTCCTATGGAAGCTATAGGATATAGTAATCCGATTTCGGTCGTTCCCACATATATACTGCGTGCTAAAGAAATAAGACTATGCTGAAAATTTCAGCCCGATAGCTCAAAAACTGAGAGACAGACGGACAGACGAACAGACAGACAGACGGACATGGCTAGATCGACTCGACTGGTGATGCTGATCAAGAATATATATACTTTATGGGGTCGGAGATGCCTCCTTCACTGCGTTGCAAACATCTGGTCAAAATTATAATACCCTCTGCAAGGGTATAATTATTTAAGGTGGGTGTGTGCTGAATGCAATTCTTACAAGGTACGTCCGCCCGCGTAATGGAAGATTATCGTGAATCCTGTGTAGAAAAGGCAAAAGCCCATTGGGTAAACAAAGTGCAGTAGCCTGGCTGGCTGCGCCACCACGAAATGATCGACTGTGAAGCAAGTAAGCGGCATTGCATGGGTCCAGATGTTAAAGAGAGTGGAGACATAAGTCGGATTGGAGGCTACCCGATCACCGGGATATATGCTTGTCCAATAGATAATCGTCACCAAATGTGCCACACATAGGTTGGTCCAGTAGCAGGCCCAGTAAGTCTTGATCAAGCCCCTGGGAGGAACTGAAAGCGTATGAGAATACATGTCAGTAATGTTCAGTTGTTTAAGGAATCCTTATTAATGCTTACCCCATGATTCCTCCTTACAGTGATAGACTGTTAGAAGAAGAGCACCAGAAACACTGGTAATACCGCACAAGAGAAATCCCAAGTTGGTAAGGTAGATAAAACAATGTCCGTGCTGAAAGTATATCACTGTATAAGTGGCGACTCCTGTTCCAAAAAAGGCACCCAGGAGCCATCGGTAAGCCAGGAAGAACGGCGATCTTGGCTTTGACTGCCACTGGAAAGTAACATTACAGTTACCAAAAACATCGTGAAATAATAAATACCAACTTGGGAACGCAAAAAGTCGATCGGCCAATCATGTTGGAGGCCGAATCGCCGGCAACGGAACTCTTCCCTCAGACTTAAGGGTTCCTGGTGATGGCTAATTCGCTCAAGTCCCCCCTCCATACAAGAAATTTAGGTTTAGTTTTCTGTCAACTTTACTTGGCATTTTCTATATGTCAACATCGAGATGACTTAAGGCTCATGGCCTGCATCGGCACAGACATTCTGGCGGCAATTATCCCGTGGGACATCCAGCTGGACTCCTTATCTTCACGTGCACGCGGCCCGCCTGCATAATTAACAGATATGTGTACGCGTCTCGGTGGGGATTCCCTTTGCGCACATGTGGTTGGCTTCGCTTTCAGTGCCTCCCATTCACAGATTAAGGTTGGTGAAAGCCAGCTGAAAGGCAGGACTTCGTTCGGAGCCAGGCAGACACTTTTAATTGGGAAACACTTCGCTGGGCTGTGGAGAGCAATTAAAAAGCTATTAAATGTGAAAACCAAGAGCGACTCACTGTGTGGTAAGGTATTTTCCAACTGTTCCTTTAATTTGATTTACAAACATCTTTTTGTACGAAGTAATATATATTTATACTAAAATAATGTAAACAAAATAACTTTACTTGGAAATATAATGTGCATTTTCTAAAAAAATATATACAATTCAAAGCAATCTATCATGCTCAGAATCTCTATCAAAATTGATTCACGATCCCAGGTGCAAAATGTAAGACATCGCAAAAATTTAATTGTGGATTAATACATTATAATAAAACTTAGAGATGGCACAAACTCCAGCATACGAAGTAAAATTCATTTCTTAAATAAGATTAAATTAAATATTTTATAGCCGCAGTGGCTTGAAGTCCACTATTTGAACTTAAAGACATATCTGATGGCCTTCAAACCACAGTGCACACTTACTATACCAATTTCATGGAAGTGACTTTGAGTTTCTTTTATATTTTTTTTGCGTTTAGGTTCTAGCCTGTTGTTTGTTTGGTAAAGGTTGCGGATGTCTGTGTGACTAAGTATTTTGCACCCCTGAGGCTGCCTTTCGGAGAAAATCTTTTTCTTTCTGGCCCAGACTTTTTTTTCAGTCCGTCTCACATCTTTTCCCCATTGGCCATAGACAGAAACCAGTCTGCACAAATCACGTCGAGGAAAATATATACTTGCAAAAAAGAGCTAACGCACATACTCACCTTGCGGCCATTTCAAATGCAAATTTTGTTTGCTACATTCACTTCTTCGATTTTTCGTTCCTATTCGCAAGTGTTTCATTTTGGTTGTGTTTTTTTTATTTAATTGCGTAGCTTTTGTACTTCCAATTGATTAGTTGATTTGAGCGTCAATCAAAGAAAATCTATTATATTGTGAACAAAGTAAACTTAAGGTGAGAGAGGTGTGCTAGAGTACCGAAGCTGGCAGATCATTTTTACCGTTTTGGTACGGCTGTTATCCGGAATATATCTAACATGCCCGGATAATACCCAGCTTATTTTAAGACGATCCATTGTTAGCGTGTTTTTGTAAAAAAAAATTAAAACATAGGTCATTTTGTATGTTAAACCGATTAGACCATCTTTCTCCTAGAAACATTATTTCTCACAAACGTTATGTTCTGATGGCACGATAACGACACTACTGAACTACACTACACTACTAAGTTTCTATTCGCTTTCTAAATATATATAATTGAATGTATATATTTTATTGAGTCGAACTAATGTCCCGTCAGTTGACTAAGGACAACGCCAAGAGGAATAAATAAACGATGAAATAGTTTTACGTCTTTATTCGATTGATCTCACTTAAGACTAAATTCTTGTGACAAAAATTTTACTTGTGCTGCCCTTTGTTTACATTAGTTTGGGAGTAAGATCGCCCATTTGGGATATTGAGTGTACATAATAATTTGAGAGTAATAGTGCCACTCAGGGAGCGGGACTTAGTCATTGCCAGAATTGTTTATGTTATTGAGGAGCAGCATCGCCTGCTCCGGATATGGATTGTTTACATTGGTTCAGCGTGGAATCGCCTACATAACTGAATTTGTGAATATGTAACTATATAACACCTGATTAAAGGATATATAAAGAGAGAAAAAACATACAAAACTTTCCCTTACAGAAACCTATAATTACGTATAATTTCAAGCTGAAATTTACTTTGCAAGACTTTTGGACCACTTTTGAAATGGCTGAAATAAAATTAAATTTTCAAACGCAGACACATTGGCATGCCCTACTTTCCTCGCCCAATCCCCCGTCAATGAAGTCAAACTCTTTGGCAGTTTGCCATCAAGGTGCGCTTTAAAAGTGCGTGCCGTCGACTGGGTTGCTCGAGGACGGCTTGGCGGGATACGGTGCCTATGTCAAGGGTTAAATGTTTTAAAGTGAGTCGCTATTCAGGCCGTTTCTATGTTATCGCAATTTACCAACCACTCCTGCCGCCCGGGGTGGCGATACCCCACGTGTCATTATCTTAATTTAAGGTAGCCACCATGCCACCATCTCCCGCCCTTCCCCTTTCCACTAGTTGATGGAGCTTCTTTCAGTTCCCATATCTCTTACTTGAATACACAATTATGTGTGTGGCATGGATGGTGTGCATATAGGGTGGCTTAAAATTAAATTTCTCATGCTTAGAGTCCTGGGACCTGTATGGTTGCTCATTATTATATAGACACGTGGAAGGGGAAGAAGGCAATGCGAATGCGAACACGGACACGGTCGCTGGCTCGTTACTGTACGGCTATATTACGACTTGAGATTCGAAGAGGGCTCTCCAGTTCTAGTACATCACTCAAGCAGGGTAAACTAACTTTGTGATAAAGTGCACAAAAGTGCAGTGGGTTGGAAAACTTCACCATACGAGTATTGAGGGAAACTGGTGTGACGGAGTCGAGCCATGTTAGTAAGAATCAAGAAATTAAGAATATTCTTCTATATTCTAATCAAACTAGATGATATAATTTGAAAATCTATACCCTTAAAGTAGACAAAAATAAATATATATAAAAAAATATATTCAAAAAATGGATTTCGAATGCGATTTCCAAAAAAGGCACATGATCGAGACACACTTTTGCTTCCATTTTAAAGGAAATCTCCGATTCCCTGTGCCATAGGTGTATATGAACTTTTTGCTTTGTTTTGATGTTATTAGACTCCTGGGAACTTCACTTGCAATTTGCAATCTATCCGTCTTGGCACCCCATCTTGTATATTATATTTAGTCTGCATTTCACACAGAGTTGGCACATAAAAGCTGCCCTAAATGGGAGGGAGTACATATATGTATGCCAGATACCCGATACGGTGGAGGTGGCATAATGAGTACTGCGGTTGCTGCTTTATAAAGTTATATCGACGTTTTGCATTTGCATATACAAATGTTGAGAATTGTGCTACATTGCGGAGGAAAAATTAAAAATTGTAACGTCCGGAAGCGGGAAATAAGCTCATGTATTATTTTGCACGGTATATAGTTTTAGGCAGAAGTTTCACCGCATGTCTGCATAAAACCACAGACTGAGGAGACTATACGAGAACCGCTAAATCGGTGGATTTTGCTAAACACATGTGTTCAGGACGAACACTGTTAGTTATAGATATGTAAAACAGCTATTTGAGTTCGGTGCATGTGTGCCCTTGTAATCTCAAGTACAGGGACCAAACCCGAATTATCACTAAGGATCACCCCGCTTAGACAAACAGATGTGCGGCCTCTGCGTAGGTCATAGATAAGAGTAAAATTAGAATCCAATATCCTATATAAAGCGGAGATCGTTTTAAATAAAATCAGTTTCCTACAAAAACTCACATGTATAAGTCTATTATTGGGACCGCTTTACACATGCTTATGTATATCGAAGGTATATTTTTTATATTTTACGTTCTGCCATCTAAAATTACCTAATGAAGCCGACTTTATAAATAAATATGTATATAAAAGTAAAATGTTACCTATGAACTTTAAATGGCATTAGGAGGCTGGCTTAAATTATGAAAATTAACACTTGATTAAATGCTCTTTGATAGAATTGGAAATGGTGCATGCAGGGGAAGACCATTTTGTTGTGTTCCTCTATAACTGTACTTGTTGATTTTTACAGCATTTCACTTTAAAATTTTCACAATTCAATTATTAGCATCGAAAGCGTAAGCACAGCAACACGCTCTTTTGGCAATGCTCTGTTCCGGTTCTGCGCATTGGGAATGCATCTGACTCGGAATGCATATTGAAAATGTGCATAGCGCTACTGTGGCAAGGGAAGCAGGGTGGTGACAATGCCGTCTGCTGGGTATTTACGCAATCCGCACACCCATGCACTCCCACGCCCACCCACAATCAATTATGCAATATGAAAAGCCAAGGCTTGTCCGAGGCATAACGAAAAATCGAAAAGCATTTGCGGCAATTTCTCAATTCGAGGCGGAAGCGAAGGCAGCTGGCATGAGGTGGCTGGGGCCAGAGGCGGTGAAGGGGGTAAGCTGGGGACAGGACATCGGAAACGGAGCCAAAGCCGAACCCCCGGGCTACGTCGACGTCTGCATTGCGCCATGCCAGCTCGAGCTGCGGCAGCCACATCTCATTTTTTCCATTTTGTATTATTGACAAAGAGGGGACTGCCGACTGCCGACTGCCAACTGCCGCTTTCATTGAATATTTTTGGGCCAGGACGAGGGTCTGGAGAGGCCTCTGAGCCGGAGCCACGGCGTCCAGACTGGGACGGAGCGTGTCAGGAGTTTGTGCCGGAGGCTAGCAAACAGTTTGCACCAACAACAATGCAGAACAGTCTCGCAACTCGCAACTCGAAACTCGAGACTCGATTCTGCTGACCTCAATATTTGTTCAACTTTTCAGCAACAATTTTGTTATGCGATTTTCGCCCTTTCCTCTTTGCCGCCGCCTTCCGGGCTGTCATATATGCTGCAGTTTGGCAGTTTTGTGCAGTGAAAGTGATTTTCGGTTAGAACTCAGTTCAGTTGGTTTATTGCTTTGATTTTCTGCTTGCTCGCCCGCGCTCGAGTTGCGTCCCGGAAAATCGAGTTCTGTGGTTCAAACAACGATCCACAGGCCGAGCTAGGAGAAGATTGACGAATCAAAGACGAGGGTCACTACGAAGAGGCGTCTGCTCCGAGGGACTCACCCACATGCGGGACAGAAGGCGACACCCCAGGAGCACCTGGCAGACGGGACCCAAGCCCATGATCGTTAGAAGGCGCAACAAGTTGACACTGGCCTGGCCGTTGACCATCAGGAACTGGCAAATCGCCGAGGTAAAGCAGACGAACATCACAAAGTTGGAGCCCAGGACCAAAGTGCTAATGAAACCCAGCTTGCAGCGCTGCAATGAAATCGAAAGAGGACTCTGGGACAAAAAGGATACTGCAGACTGCTTACGGGCACCATGAGGGCCATATTAAATGACAACAACAAAGCCAAATGGTGTCTGAAGAGAGTTTCAAAGAACTGCCAGCTGGAGGATCGCAGGACCTGATGCCAACTATCCGGGTGGGACTCCGAGCCCACGGTCTCCTCGAATACCAGGGGTACATAATAGAATGTATTCACCGGTCCCGAAAAGTCTATCGAACCTGCCGGAGAATAGTCAATCTGTGCGGAGGAGATATATTAATCATGGAACCTACCTTGAGCCAAGCGCTTGAACATGTTGATCACATAGTAGAGCAGGAAGTTGTGCAGGACGAGCAGCAGGGCGTCCTTCTTGAGCGGATGGATGGACCTCTGTTCAGAGGAAGGCCGAAACATTAAAACAGATAGGGCTGTTGGCAGTGCGGGCCATTATCTTACAAAAATCATGAAGAATTGATACAGGTAAATGATGCACGTAATAATTAGATGGTGTATGTCAGCCATCGCTTTCATGTAATTAATTTTAAGAATTTTGAACAAGCTTTCCGAAACTAAAATGTTTTGACACAATAATGATTGTACACCCAGAAAAATTAAGAACCATTTTTTCCAAAATCATTTCATCATACTTTATTCGAAATGGCATTCTTGAAATCGATGTGAAATTTTTCTCGACTTTGTTTTTTTGAGAACCCAGTGGCGCAAATTTGGCTTCAAGAATCGATTACATCTGTCATACTTCGAAGTAAGCATTCGAATTCATACTACAACATGCTTTACTTTCCATAAGCTTGGTCGCCTTTTCTGCTAGTATATCTTCAAAATCGCCTACTTCGAATCGAGTAAGTAGGCGATTAGCCGATTAGCACACTTCGTGCTGTATTACCCTCCTATATACTGTTGCATATAGGATTGTAATGCAGATGCTTTACTGATTGGTATACCACGTATATGGGATTGGTATACCACGTATATAGGATTGTAATGCAGATTGAACTGACTGGAAATAGTTTTATATTTCTAACAAAATAAAATATATTCAGAAATTTAAATTTTTTACTAAAAGAAAATGTTTGTTCATTATTTTTTGCTTTTCCATCAAATTTTGTTTGCGATACGACCATTGTTGGTTTTAGGCTCACCCGAATATTTTAGCATCTGTCGTTCAAGCCATCTTCTTTAACTGCATCTACACGTAAGAAAAAAAATCAGAATGTATCGTGTTTCTTACTTGATGCAATAATTATAATGCGTATTTGTGCATCGGCCAGCCAGCGCACTGTGGCTCGTTTTCTCAAAACACGTTGCAAAATTAATAACTTTTGATCTATAGAAGGTATCTACTTAACTTTTATTTTTATAATAATTTACAAATCTCCAAAAAAATTTTAGGTGGTACGTTTATTAGGTTACGCCCACCAAAAGAAGCGTAATTTATTCGGCAAACTAAAACTTTACTATAAAAATAAATTTTTCATAGGAATCAATGAACTTAAAAATTAAAATTGAGTAAACATATTTTTTTTATATTCAATCTAAAATGTTTTTTTTTTTGCAACTTCGGTACTTGAAGCTATACTTTTTGCTGCCTTGCCGTTGTCAATACTGGCCGACTACAAAGTGCCACTTTGGTAGGATGGTTTGATATGAACAATTATAAAAATCTTGAAATGCGCACAATTGTAGCAATGGTTTTTTGGTTTGTTAGTTAAATATCTCCACTAATTATACCCGGTACCCATAGGGAACAAGGGTATTATGGGTTAGTGCCAACCGAGAATGTATGTAACAGGCAGAAGGAGGCATCTCCGACGTTAACGTTAAATTACGTACGTTTTCTGAAAATTGCCTTAAAATCGGATGATAAACATGCGAGATATTAGCAATAAGGTTAGAATTTTAACAAATTCCCCTAAAGCACTGCTTTTGCTGTTACGAGCTGTAGCCGACAGGTGGCGCATCCGAGCCTTGGCCGCGCGATATAATGGCGCCAACTGCAGAAGAAATGACAAAAGAATAGAGTACAAAATGACAAAAAATAACATAATTCATTTTTTGGAGTCCTCTTAAAATGTATCATTCATATTTACATTAAATTGTTTAGGTCGGGAGCTAATTCGAGAGGCGATTTATTTTAAGAAGTATCGAAGTAGAGTATGATAATGTACATACAATTTTAAATAGCCTTTTCGTGTAAAGCAGAAACGTTTAGGTACCGGTTATCTCACAGTCGAGCACTCTCGACTGTAGCTTTCTTACTTGTTTTTTAAAGTTCATGTGCTATTTAATTTCACCCACAATGTTTTGGGTACCGGGTATCTCACAGTCGGCCGCACTCGAATGTAGCTTGCATACTTGTTTCCCTCAGTGTAGAATAAAAACGGTGAGGTCTGGATGTCTAACAAGGCTGGATTAGAATCAAGTGCATACTGCAATGCTATAACTAAGGCCATGGACCTTTATTAATTGTAACAGGTCGCTTTAAAATCTTTGCTTAATATTTAAGCGATCTTTGTCAAACATGCACTTTCAGTTGTTTGTTCAGCCTTTATATATCTCCTTATTACCATATCGTTGGCATTTCTATTCATCAAGACCTAACAATAACTTTTCATTTGAGCAGAGACCCCAATTATAATTAAGAGAATTTGGCCGCAGGTTTTCTCTGCCTAGCTCGCCGGCTAATGGCTTACAATTACCAATTAACCGATTATTCCGACGACCAAAGCACTTGACGGAGGCGCACGTCAGAGTAAAGGGCAAAACAAAATAATTGAATTAAAATTTCCAGCATGTACAAATAATGTAAAGCATTGCTCAGCATTTTAAGTGCGGCTGCAAATTGAGTGTCCGTCAGGCAAAGCGGCCACAACAAGCGTCAGCAGCGGCAGCGACAACTGCAACAACCTCTGAACATCTACGGCAACGGCAATAAGAGTTACGAAAACAACGACATCATCATGCAACTGCAATGGAATTTTCACATATTGTGGAAACAATAAACATTGTTAATTAATTTACTTCAACTCGAGCGGCATCTGCACTTTCGCTCACTCCACTGATAAGACTGACTTAAAGCTCTCTGCACATAATCAGCGCAGATACACAGTGGTTGCACAAGGGCTTCGGGGACTGCCATAGACGTGACTCCTATTCATTAAATCTTATGGATATTTAAGCAAAATAATTTCAGATTGTATGCAAATCTAACTACGGACATGTGTTTATTTTGATTTAAAAATGGAAATATGCAAGCAATCACAAATGTTAATGAATTGTTATAAGATCAGTAAAAATTAGCAATAAAAAAACAAAGAAAAGGAAATGGCGAAATCTATCGCAAGAAAATAAATACATTGAAATCAAGGCGAAATTTATTTGCAGAACGCACTCAGCGCTCCTATGAACATCACTTATTAACGCTTACATGATATTGCGCTTACTTCGAGCTTTTGATAACTTGTGGCATATTTCAGCAGCAGTGACTATAATGCTTCATGCAGGCCGTATCATTATAAATAATGACTCTGATTAAATATGATGTAATCCTTTGCCAGGGCTGCCGGCTCGGCCATTTTTAAAATGCTGCAAACTTAATTAAACATTAATTATAGCAGCAAGTGGTGGGTGCGGCACGGTGATGAGATAAGGTGATTCGAGTGTGGTACAGACAAGTGCATTAATTAACGGCCGGTTGTCCCTGGTAGCTGACCATAAAGGATTTGGGTTATTAATCGAACGATTTTCGGATCAATATTCTACAGCATGCGTGGGGAGCTGCGCACTTTATGCCGCACCTCTCATAACATATCTCATGCAGTGTACCTTTTTATTTTTAGTAATTTGTTCCTTCGGGCCATTTAAGAACAACTGTCACGTACGTCGAGGATGCCCAAAACACACGCGCACACTTACCATTTCATCAAAGGAAATCGAGCTTGAATTGATTTTGCACACATAAGCCGTCCCAGCCTCCTTGGAAGTATACCTTCGCCCTAATGTGTGTCATTTGGCCGGCAGTTATCTTCAGGCCAAATGCACAAAGGGCGGTAATTTTCGTACCATTCTTTTTTTGCCAAAAAAACAAGGGACCCGAGCTCAAGGGAGGTGATTTCTTTTTGATTTTCCTTTCTTGTTAGCTAAGTGAATTTGTATTTGCCATTGCATTTAGACAATGTCGATTAAATTTATTCGATTGGGGCCTCCATTTGGTGGCATATATTCCATTTTATTTGATTTTTCTTTTAGTAGGTATTCCGAGTATCAAACTCTACATTTTTGTTGGTGAATTCAACCAATTCTGCAGCTTAAATGCCACAAAACTACACTTGTTGGTTGAAATTACCGTGAGCTACGCAACGCATTACGTTTTTTCACTGATATACAAGAAATTCACCTACCTATTTGCAGTTGAAATGCGTCAACCTATTTAAAAATTAATATACAGGCAGGCTCCGGTTTTCAGTTTCACAAGATCCTCTCGTTTTGTTTCTGCTTTATTTTATAATTTGAAATCGAAGTTGGGAAATTGGGAGAAGCTTCTCCGGATATTTGATTATTATTTAAACTTTTGCGTATCTACAAATTTTAGAACTAAAACACTGGCGTTTCAGACTTTTCGAAATGCTTTTCTCCGATTTTCGCCGAGTCCCAGAAGGCTGCACATTTCCATTGGCCTCTTCGTCAATCACCGAAAGCAACAAGTTCCAACAAGTTTCGTTTCGCATTCATTTCAATTTCAATGGAACAGCAACCCTCCAAAAAAACTGCGAAAACTGAGACTCATTTACACATTTATGTGGGAAAACGTCAGCTCCCTGAGTAATTTATGCACATAAAGGCATTTAAATGCGCTTTCTTTCTTTTTTCAAGCCAGCAGTTTCGGTTGGTCGCAGTATCTGGGCTCACTTTCATTTTTCGGCGCTGCTGTGTCCCCCTGAGTAAGGGAAATGAGGTGTAATGGGTGCAAAAGTCAAGGACTGATGGTCCTGGAGGCCAGACAATTTATGAGGGCTTGGGGAATTGACAAATTATGGTCGTAAGTGCTACGATTAGTCCATTTTTCGCCCCGTTCTTAATAATTTTTGCCAACTTCACCGGGGTTGTCTCCTTGAGCCACAAATGCATTATACACATTTACAGATATGGCATCCGTTTCACTGCGGGCACTGCGTGTTATTAATAATTCAATTTAGGCGTATCACAACTGGCGCTGGGTCAGGGAACCCGGGAAGGCATCGAGCACGCAACGGCGTTACCTTTCGAAACCCCCATTACCATTCCCATTCCCCATTTCCCAGTTCCCCGTCCCATATCCATAGTGGAGAGTTCATTATATATTCATGCAAGTTAAGTGCGAAAGCTCATATAGTGGAATAATAAATTGAATTTCGCCCACGAGCTTGTATAGTTGCATAAACAGCTACACGTGCTCGGCAAAGAGATACAAATGTATCTCAACATCGAAGTAGCACAGAGTGTTTTTCGTACGGTATCCACCCAAATGCTGCCAGGTTCGGGCCCAGCTAGGGCCTTTTCCAAAAACGTCGACTCCTCGATTCGGACCGAAGTTCAATAAGACATTTACTTTAATCCTCCAAATACTTCCTGCTGCTGTTGCTGACCAAAGCATCCTCAAAACTCGAAAGCTCCCTGCTGCTGCTGCAGTTAAAATCCTCCGTAGCTTCCAAATCCGATCTGCGGACGAGCCGAGACAATGGCATTATTAGCCACATTAGGACCGGGGATTTCTTACCTGGACCAGAGCTTCTGAGAACCTGTAACCGTGTTTTAAAACAATTTAGGTATAAATTAGAGCTAGGATATTAATCCCAGGTAGGCACAGCGAACATAGAAATAAAATGTTATATTCAAATGGTTAAATTTTCTATGAATTTCATATGCCAGCGAATTTACTTAATTACTTAATATTTTAACATACATTAATCCACGAGAACACGAAGAGACAGGCTGTCTTCTGGCCGATGCTTCTGTCGATTTTCCTGTTTCTGTCGAAAGATTAGAGGGCGGTTTCTTTTGAGCCCGTACAGGCCAATCCTAAAACCATTTAAGAGCCTTTCGTTAGAGCGACACTGGCTGCTGGCGAAGCTTTACGCAACGAACTCTGGGCTATTTGCAGAGATCAGTGGACCGCACCATTACAGTCACATGCCAACATTGCATTTGTATGAGTGAAAAATGTACGATCTATTGTTAGATATAAAGAAAGCTAGCTAAAATGTTCTGTAATATAAAAAAACTGATATCACTTATAAACTAGCTATTTAATTCTAAAAAAAGGTATACTAGCCACATAATTATAATGTGAATACACTGATTCTTAAGTTCGCATGATTTCTCATAGTTTTTATAGAAACGATCAGACAAACATGTGGTATTTCCATATAATGGCATGAAATATAGATTATTACAACTTTCTAAGGTACTAACAAGTTTTTAGATATTTTGTCTAGTTTGGATGAAAATATTATATTGACAACATTGAATATTTATAAGCCCTCAAGAGTATGAAGACGTTAATACTGCTTTTCATCTGACAAGTACATATATAAGGCTATGCTCTTTTAAAGCAATTTCCAAAGATTGTTGTCAAAAGTGGCAATTCGCCCTATATACAATTGAATAAGAATTAACTACTCTATAACATATAATTGGTTTCAAGGTGGGACTTGGTGGGACTCACTTTGTATACCTCTTCAATAAGATTTAAACTCAAATTTGTACATTTTGGACGACACACTTTAACATCAAATTACAACAAGAAAGAAAGTTTACTTCGGTAAGCGGAAGTTTGTATACCCTTGCAGTTTGCAATTTATTGAAAAACAGAGAACTTAAAATTTTTTTTACATTACTGTGTGCTAAAGAAATAAGACTATGCTACAAATTTCAGCCCGATCGCATCGAAACCGAGAGACAGACAGACAGCTCCTAGCTGTTATAGTCTCTGAGATCTGTTGTTGCGAATTACTGCATTGTGTTTGGGGTGCAGATGCGCTGGCGCAACCAGCTGTGACACTTGATCAAATGTTTAAGCAGTTTCACTTCGCCACCTTATTTAACATCAAAATCAGAACTCAACGTGGACTGAACTTTGTCTTGGCACAACCTTTCCGGATGGGGTTCAAGAATTGAAGAAAGAACGAGGCTATGCTGGTTGCTTATGGGGTTAGGTTTAACGTTGAAAACGCAAATGCCGTTCTATGCCTAATGCCGTGGATGTGAATGCAACCTAGGGCCCGAGACCTAGGTGGCACTTTCTTCATACCGGTTTTGACAACTCCGGCCATTAAAGCTTCAAAAAAAAAAACTTCGTCTCTTATATGTATGCTGTTAATTTTCTACTCCTGGACGGTTTGAATCAAGCGTTAAAGAACAGCATTCGCTGAGAATGAATAAGATAAGAGAAGGCATTGTTTATATAAGATAACCATCATTAGTGGGGATCTAAAAATAATAGACACAAGTACCTGCCCAAGAAGACGGATTACTGTATCATGTCTGAAAGTTACTTAATCTGTAAGAAGACCCAAGTCTGTGGTCAGTACCAGAACTGGAACCAGAGCTCTCTCCTTACCCAAATGCCGGGGCAAGGGTTCAAGACCTCGAGGCAATCGCTTGCAACTGCAACAAAGCCCGTAATTAATATCACTTTGCAGTTGCAAACTGCCACACGACAACCGACAGTTTAGTCACCAAGTGTGCGGCCCAGCAAGTGCCGGTCATTCGCCGAGTCCAAGGCGTATTACGAACTGTATTATTGTGAAGGAATTTCCCATGTATCTTAGGGTCTTGGGGTACAAATTAGTCAATGTCTGTAAATAGACAATGGGTTGGGTTTAGGGAAATGTAGTAGATTTAGTTATCCAAAAGTTTTTCATTATTTTCAAGGAAATTTATTTGATAATTTCGGGCGAAATTCCTTCAAAACCTATTTTAACCTAATAAAATATTTTATCGATCCCATTAATTTTAAATGATTATATGTACTCTTTAGTAATCCTATTTTTAAAAATCTAAATCGTTTCCATTTCCGAAAATATGTACTTGAAATTGTTAAGTCTATTAATTAATTCTGATTTATATCCGCATGTGTGTTGCCAAACCACACTTCCTACGTCCTTTCCTCATTCGTTCCTCCTTTCAAAGTGGGATCCTTTAATGTGCCCCATTTGTGGCTGCCGTTGCCGTTGCATGCAGACTTCAAATCCATCTTCTGGATTATTTGCAGGAGGCGGAGGTGTGGGCTTGAGTGCCAATTATATGGCATATAAATAGCATTACGCTCGGGCTGGCAGGAGATTTGTTGAGCTATGAGAGATGACAACTCGAGCCAAAACTACTGAAGATAGCTCCTGCTTTAAGGCAGGCAGTAAGGCTTAAATTAGTAATTATTTCCTCCAGTCACTATCTATTGTGATAGTAACTCGCATGGCTACATTGAATCACTGCAGCAGCACCAGCAACAGCAGCAAAAGCGTTTTGATTAAGCAATCGAAAACGGTAAAAGTGCAGACGAAAGCCAACACGGAGCAGGTTAAACCAAGGATCGACAGGAGCAGAGGGCGTCGAGTGATTATCATTAGCCGCCAGAGTAGTTGCCATTTAGCACGCACAACGAGATGCACGCCAGGAACATCAGCAGCAGCAACAACAGAAGCAGCAGTTGCAACAATGTTTGAGTAATTGTTTGCCGTTGCTGCAGCATCAACAGCAGCAGAGATGGCAGATGCAACAAAATTTGCATGCAAACATAGCCCTCCTTAACCCTCCACCGCACACTGGGCTGCCAGCAGCCAGCAGCCAGCAGCCGGCTGGTGGCTGGTGGCTGCCTGCTGCACACGTAACTGAACGGTGGCAACAACTGCAGCAGTAATTGCAACAAACAATTAGCGTCACTTGGATTTATGTTTACGAACGGCTGCCTCGACATTTTCGGCCGCAATGACAGTGCCGCCCCACGGACCGCCCTTCCCCTACCCTTTTGTGCCTGTCATCGGACAGAAAGTTGATCAATCAAGCCGTGTAATTTATTTACGATTCGTCGAGCGAAAAAGAACAAAAAGTGTCAATCGACTCAGATTTGGTGCAGAGCAAACTGGCATTAAAATGCTGCAAAATAGCGAGCGAGTAAACTGTATTGAAACTAAAGGACATCTCTATCAAGAATATACTTACCTATAATATAATACCACATAAATGTCGTCAGTGATCAGCGAATTATAATAGTAGGTAAATGTTATTTTTAAATCGAATTTTCAAGCTGCAAGGCAAGTCGATCTGTATACATATTTATCAATGTATATTTTAAATTGATATTGCATTATTTTCTTTGAGTGCAGGCCTGATCTTCCTGCCAGACGAATCGCTATGATTTATGTAATTGCCCTCGGTGTTGCAGCATGTAAATGACGTCATTACAAGGCAGTGGGCGTGGCAAGGTGGTCGCCTGTCGACAGGCTGCCCCCAGCATTGGTTTAGAGCTAGATTGGAGGGCATATCCAGCCGTCATCTAGACAAACTTGCGGGCCGGCTCAAAGGCGTTGCCGGCGAGTTTCCGCTCTGACTTGCAACACTTCTGCGCAACACGCCCACAACCTTCCGCTCGACTTTGACTTACTGCTCTTCCTGCGGCCCCGCAGCTCAGTCTTCGCTCCCACTTACCCACTTACTTAGAATTTAAATTCACGCGATTCCTGCAAAAGCAAAAGACAGAAAAAAGTGGCGGGACAATGAAACACAAAGCAACATTCTTCAGCCAATTGAGGTGAACTAGCCTCAAAATAATTTGTAGAATAATTAAACGAAATAAAGGAAAAAGTCTCAACCCTATAAAGCATATATTTTCTTGATCAGAATAAGCCGTTTTGCTGAATTAAGCAAACAAATCATTGAAAAGAAAAACACAGATCATTCTGTGGGACAAGTAGAAAGACCTTTGCATAATATTTTCTCTGGCGAACTTTTATGATGCTACGGATATTGTCTGTATTGTGAGTTCGATAAATTTGTCGAAATTCGCCTAAATCGTGTATAACTAATGTGAAACCTTTCAACTGGTTTTGCTGCCTGTTATTGTACATACTTAGTTTTATTACATTTCAAATGAAAACTAGAATCTAGGCGGCTGACTCTTAGACTCTTAGATATGTTTGTGCTACGATGGAAGTAGAAAGTATCTACTGCAACAGTAAAAGGAAATATTGTAAGCATTTTGGCATACACCCATATTATTTTAAGTGGCTTCATTACTAGAAGAACAATTCAATTCAATTACTATTAATCGTCACAAAATTTTGATATCAGAAACTTTTGAAGTTGATGGTGGCATCGTCACATTTATCTCACCTCGATAAGAGGTGTTTTTGTTTAATAAATAACCATTCTAAAAGAGGAGCACCTTGTCATATTTTGAATAGACTATTCAATTATCTTGCATATGCCATATAAATTACTCTATTATCTTGCTTGGCTAAAAATGTATTTATTTTACAACAAAAAAAGTCTAATATAGCTTCACTTATTGTTGTAGGTAACAGGACCCGACGTACTACATTTCAGCAGCGCATAAGCCTTTCTTGGTTTCGTTGAATATTGTAGTTTATGTTTCTGCTATAAAAATCGGTTTAAGATAAATCATGAGAAATTTGGTGAGATACGAGGAATAGAGGGGCAGCGCTATCTAAGAGCATTAGTAGGGTAATATCACCTATAGGTGAATGGACTATATGGACACCTTTTTAAGTTACTCACATTTTAAGTGATTTGGGAATTGTCGTTTTATGGCTAAATATATTCATAGAAAGAAGGTACAACACTTTTGGCTGAATGGCCGAGGTTTTCGCTAGATGTTACTTATTGATTCCTTTCAACGCTTTTAGATGCTTATAGATAACTATATATATTTTATAAGTATATACCGAAAAAACTTATTGTAATTCGATAGGAATAATAGTGTTGATCGGTCGATACGCATCCTGGGAAACATCCTTCCGCCCTCGGGTCTGTGGCAGAGTCCTGTCTCCCTCTTTCGCTGCATAAATTATGAGAAACATTTTTATTCCCACTACTACTCATGAAAAACTCTTTGCGGCTTATTAAAATTTCTAGCCGCCGGGCTAACAAGCTAGGAGTTTTGGATACACTTTTGGGACGGAACGACTGCTGGAGCCGATTGTTTGGACATGTGTGAGGTTTTCTATTATCTGTAAAATGTTATGATTTATTATGTGCGGGTTCGAGTTGATGGTGCGGCCGTAAATTGCGACCCTTTGGAGTCTTGCCTTTGGCTCCGGCGTTGCCTTTTCCTCATCTTTGGTATCCGCGCCATCCTTTGCCAGCAGCAGCTAAGTCAATTAATTGGCCTTAGATTTATTAGTTTTTTCCCCGCTTGGCCACACGCCCGCCCCTTGTGCCGGCAGCATAGGTGCCGTGATTTATTGTTGAGGGAATGCGAACAACAAAGGAAAATTCCTTGACTTTGACTTTGGCACGCACGCAGGATGAGGCCAGGATGTCCAAGCGACAGTTGGTCCCGCCGCACCGCGTTCCAGGAGGTGTGGCATTTGCATATAAATAGATATGTCAGCCAAAATATGAACCACATGATTTGGGTGCTTCAAGGCGTATACTTTGTTGTTGTCAGCTCACGGCGTTGCGTGTCGCGATAAACTCAAATTTCAAGTTCTCTTTCGGACATTTTCCATTAAATTAGCCTTAGTGTCAACTGCTGACACCCCACCTGATGGCGGAAAAGGCCCCCTTTGTCACCTAATGTACCGCTCTGAAATATTAACTGGGTCAAAGCGGAATGTAACAGTATGCGAACTATTACGAAAGGTAACATCAGTTTAAATAGAAGTTACACTAAATGTAATTTCATTTTATTTCTATTTTTTAGCTCTGCGCTTCAGGTTTCGACTTATTATTATGGCGCTAGTCCCATTCTTGGAGCACTTTAAGTCGAAGTCCGAGAACCTGCTGACTTACTGATATCTAAAAGTATACCAAGAAGAAAAAACCGTAGTATCAAATAGATAAGTGTGGTTGAATTTTAAACTACAGCTAAGTAGCATTAATATTTTTGTATCGTTTGGTTCTGAAAAAAATCAAACTGACACTAAATAGTATTATATAATGAGTATATTCATCTGATTACACTAGTTTACAAATTTATATCTTTTTTTTATATAATCGTTAAGACCCACTTTATCCACATAATGTTGAGTTGCTGAACTCATTAAAAAAAATGTCCAAAGAACCGTTGTGAAGATATTCACAAAAAAACAGATTTTTTATACTACGCTAAAAATCTTGAAAACCGTAAAACCAATATATTTCAAATTAGTACAACTAGTACAATTAGTACAAGTCAATGTATACACCTTTCCGACAACATACGGCTTTTAATGGTCAGAGCTCTATTAATGAAGATATAAGCACTTAAAGCTAAAAAACATGCAATATTTTTGGCAATGTTTTTTATAGCTAGATTTCATTTTCTTTTTAAAGATATAAAAAAAAAGGTATTAGTTATTTTGAGTGAACAGAACTAAGGATACCTTTCTCCTTAAAGAGTTAAGGTCAAATATATGCCGTATGTTGTCGGACAGGTGTGTACATTGCCTTTTGGATCGCACAAACTAGAAATTTTTTGGACTAACGGTTTTCGATATTTTTAGCGTAATATAAAAAAACGGTTCTTTGAAAATATTTTAATCATGAAATGGTTGGGCGCTATCAGCTGAATTCTGTTTAATAAACGCAGAGTACATAGTATTTTACAGGTCTGGCATCTCATCAGCCAATATGACTACAAGAATTCTTGAGTGTGCATAAAGCTAGTACTTGTTTTCCGAGAAATCGAGATACTCGATACTATCAATAGATATTAACATATTGTTCATATAATGCATATGCATATGCCATGCAATCAATAATCATTGTGATACAAGAAAAATATAAAGAATGTTAGATGAACATTTTATAATTAGGTGGCTAGTTGAAGGCAACTGAATGACAAATTTCTAAATCAAAATTTGATCGATTTGTTAAAATCTTGTTCAAAAAAATAAAATATAATTTTGAGACAATTCTGAAGCTGGCTGGAAAGTTCGGAGTAATTGGCAGCAAACTGCACCAATGGTTGAAATTCGAACGATAGTTTAAATAACTGCTCTTTATAAACGCATCCAGTTAATCCCATGAACGATTTCAGAGAAATGCCACGTATATACCGCATCAGTATTTATTATTGTAAAATGACGTAACATATTCAATAATAAGTCCTAAGGATACCCAATATTGCAAGTTTGAGCCAGCATAGGAACGAAATCTTTGAGATTTGTCTTACAAAACCAGAAGCCGAAGGTTGCTTCCAAAGTTATGTGAAAATATATTTAAACAACAAAAGCAGCAATTCTGTGTCTATTTAACTTACGACATTCTACAATAGCTAGAGCTGTAAAATGGATCAGACTCTATAATCACATTAAAACTGAAAGAATGCTTCGATTAATGTTGAAAGCCAGAGGGCTTTAAGTCTCAGATATATGTACATCAAACAAAAACACCTCTTAACGAGGTGAGATAAAAGTCCAAAAGTTTCTGATATCAAATTTTGGGACGAGTAATAGTAGTAATAGTCAAAAATAAATTACAAATAACACCAGTTTACGAAATAAAAAAAAAAATCTTAAAAGCCTGTTGATCAGATCACGAAATTGGCTTTTTATTTTTTTTCTATAGATACGATTTTTTAAAAATATTTTGTAAGTTTTACACATAAAAAAATTGCTAATTTCACGTTTATTATTTCATAGCTCGAGTTGTAGCCAACCAAATTAGCCGTCGAAAGTTTTATTTTACAGGTAATGAACCAACCTTTCGAGATGAAAAAACCGATTTCCCAATTTTAAGAATAGGTTAAGATCTTGACAACATCTCAACTAAAAAAGGAGTAATATTTACTTCTGCTATATTTTTTCTGCAGAAAAAAAGGTTTGTTTTTCTGGAGTTGTAGGCCTTGACACTTTGGGCGATCAACTTTATAACAAAACACATTTTGATTTCAAACGGATTTTTTTTTTCGAGTTTTTAGGATGCTAGCAGCATAACGGATTGAAATTCCCACTTTATTCAAGTTTATCGAGCTTAAGCACACAAAGAACTTATTCAATATACATGTGTTTTAAAATCGAAAGGTTAGTTCATTACCTGAAAAATAAAACATTCGACGGCTAAATTGGTTGGCTACAACTCGCATCAACAATGCTCCAACATTTTGAGTGGTAACTAGTGTAATTTAACTATTTTCTAATTTTCTGCTCTTTAGTTTCAAGGCTAGGTATTTTACAGCTTAGTGCCGAAAACGAAAACCTTGCGCACCAATGTCTCGGTGCTCATCGTAACTACGTGGACTGCCGTCCACAGTGATATGATTATAAATTGATATATCATTGCCTCTGCAGGCCAATAGTGATACACCGGAGTAAAAAGTTTAAAAATAAATAAGGAGTGCTAGCTTTCAAGCAAGCTCTGGTTTTCAAATTGATATGAAGTCAGCTTGGGTTTTCCCAGTTTCCCCACATGCAGCCCTAAAAATCTTCCCAAAAAAAATGAGCAAAAAGAGAAAGAATGAAATGGGAATTGAACTTCTCACAAATCATGTTGACAAATTCGGTTGTAGGCCAAAAGGCATCACGTCATCACATTGGCTAAGCCAAGCATTCAAGTGCAAGGAGCCGCATATGTGAGTGCTTGTAGTGGCACCCCTACTATCATCATATCACTCTGCCAGGTCTTGGCGCTGCATTCCCCCTTCCCTTCTGGGCGCCCGACCGATGTAATAACTTAAAATCCTATAATAAAGCTACTTACTTTCTTCATCGCTGGCGCTGTCCTCGTTGCTCTTACAATAACTATTTTTCCTTGGATTTGGCTCGAATTGAGTTTCCGAGGCTTTCTGCCACCGCAAATGTGCAAGTCAAGTCAAGTACATACGTCACTGGTTCCTTTCAGAAGGGCCATGGGACTCCCGGCAGGATGCATGGCATCCATTTTGGTTTTTTCCACCATCCTTTTTAGTTACTGTCTATAAAAATTTCCTACCGAGCGGCTGAATTAGGATTGCATTTTTCCTGATTTGGTTTCTTTTATCAGATTTTTTTCTGTGGCTGAAATTTTTATCTGGCCTTCGTCAGGTGAAGAGTCGTTTAGATAACCGACACAAAAGGCTGCTAAAAATATTTTCATGTTGAAATAGAAATATTTTCCGATTGAAAATGGAATCGTTTTTGCTATTGTGCTTGACTGTGTATGTATATGCAACTGGATGTTGTACAGTTATTGGAATGTCTCTTCATTTCCACAGCTCATCCCAACGAACTATAACCATTCCTAGCCAACGACGTCGACAACGGAATTTTTCTAGAAGTTTTGCTGTCCTCGTCGTCGTCGTAGACAGGAAATGGTAAACTGATTTCTCTTATTAATTTCAGTTGGCAATTTGTGCAGATAAATCAGTGCAGTTGATAGTGCTACATTGCTATTCTCCGCTTTCTGTCTCCCTCTCCCTCTCCTGGTGCTGCTCCTATTGTACCCGAAACCCATTCAATTCTCTTGAAAAGTAAGCTAAGCAATTGCTCGCATATTTGTTAAGAATAAACATTCTGGAATTTCCTAGTAAATTAACCTTTTTCCACGGCACTGACTCAACTGCAACGGTGAATAGAGGAGTAAGGGGAACTTCGACAGTAAAAGACTCTCAGGCGAAGTGCCATATTTGGCATTGCGTCATTTGGAGCTGGAAATTCAATTGTCATGGGCCGTTATTTTAACATTACGAGGCCCGAAAGAGTAGGCAACATTCTGCTGATATGCAGCAATATTTTTAACGGTTTCAATTAAGCTGAATGGTCATTATAACAACATTAACAATAATAACAGCAGCGACGTGCCTTTTGTGCAAATTGTTAACGTCGATGCGCTCCTGACATTGTTGTTTCTGCTCCTGCTGTTCCGCTAAATATTTTAATTAAAGAAATAATTACATTAAATGCATTTCCCGTAGAACACGTGCATCGTCCGATGAGGCTGACCACGCCCACAAGCAGTTGGAATTTTTTAAAACTTCATTAAGCGAATTTATTGCAAGCAGGCATCGACCGACGGGCAGGTCCGTACAGAATGCAATTTAAATCCAACGCACTCGCAACACATAAAATGAATGCAAATGGAACAAATGAATGTGCAAGTGTCACTTTTGGGTCATCAATGAAACGCTCACCTTCGGCATTTTTCCGCCTTTAATTATTTCAATAAAATCAGCATACGAAAATAATCATCACAAAAACAAGCTTTCGAACAAATTATAAGGTGTACCCGAAATGCGGTTGACACAATTATAATTTCAATTTGCTTTTCCACGGAGCTGCGTTGTCAAAGTAAATTAACTCTTTAATGCACGAAATCCCGTACAATAAATTCGCACTATTTTGCTAACTATTTAATCCAATATTAAATTGCCTTTTGTGATATATGTAGTATATGTACAATATAATACGATTCTTACGAATTATATTTAATACTTGGAGCTGGTCTTAATTCAGTGCTATCAGTACTAACGTAGTCCTATTCGCGACCGCCTTCCTCAATTTAATAAATACTTTAAGCATGCAAATTGGGTTCTTATACAAGTGTAATTATCTGGCTCCAAAAATATACCACAACCATTTTCAACGTTTATGACTGGCAAAAATTAAGCTGGATGGGTTTCAGTTTAGTTTTATGGAAAATAGTATAGAACTTATACAAGACTTTGGTCGCTTCCTCAAAAGAAGAACCTTTAAGTTCCATTGAAAAGATTGCATTATGTACACTACTGGCTAAAATAATAAGTACATAGGCATCGTGCCACTTTGTTTAATTATTCCTCGATTCTTTTTGACTGTATGCCTGCCAATTGTTTATATATTGAAAAGATACAGTAAGACGAAACATTTAAATAAACGAGAAAGAAAGCTAACTTCGGTAAACCGAAGTTGATGTACCCTTGCAGTCTGCAATTGGATCATTGAAAATCGAACCATTTTAGTAATGTTGGGGGTTACAGCGTTTTTTTACAACGAAACGTATTACAATTTTCCTACTGTTTTCTTAATGGTAGTAATCTTATGATAGTATTAAGTACTCGTATATGAACACTTATTTTGAAATAATTTGTTGATTTTTTTTTAGCTTACTAAAAATAGGTTTGTGAAGAGTCACCTGCAAGAATTCCTACAATACTTGGGCATTTTGAAACTATTTTGGCACAAATACAAAGTTTGCAGTCTCCCCAAAAATTTACATGTGGATTTAAGTCCGTAAACCGAGTCCTACAACTTATAACGTTTACCTTGTTTCTGGAAGTCAGGCATTGATCAGTCCTGGCGTGGGTTTTTTGTCGTTGTCCTATTGAAAAAAGAATCCCAAGGACATTTTTTTGGCAGTAAACGGTTCGAATAATGTCATAATCCCAGTTATTCCATGTATCGGACAAAGGCATGACGAGAACTACAGCCCCAAAATATTACTCATCCGCACCGTGCTTGAGGGCCTTCTGTGTGTAGCGAATGTTTTTTGCCTTTTGGGCTTTGTACATGTCGTTTGGAGTCATTATCTGATAATTTATATTGATTTATTTATATTTCGGCGTTCATTAAAATAATATTTCACTCTCTCGACCCATCTGGTCTAGAGCAGCCCAAAATATTTTCCACAACTTTTTGCACCATCTTAAACTTTATTTCCTTGAAGTAACTAAAGTAAGTAGGGTATATATTCTGGTAAGTCTACATTTAAAGATGTAGGACGAACCTTTTTAGATAAGGTTTCATGTCCAATTTGAGCGGTAACGGCCTTGTGAGACATGAAATATTTTTGATTTACTGACGATGCAGTTGTTCGATGTTTCTGAAAATATCTTCTTTGGCTCTCGTTTTTTCAGTAAGCACTTTTTATTGTAAGGTATTCTGAATACAAATATATATAGCATTTGAGAGTTTTCACCATTTCCCGGAGGCTTTTTCATTTTTTTTAAGATATAATGCATATTGGTCATCATCAACAGTTCAATTTTGATTTGGTTCATCTAAAGTGTTTTTTTCACTTGTATATTGTTAAATATGTAAGAAGTTATAAAAAAACAATACATATTAAGCCTATTTGTAGATTAAAAACTTAAAAGTTGTAAAATAACACCGGTGTACTTATTATTTTGGTCAGGCAAAAAACCAACATTTAAGACAAATTTAAGTATAGCATTAAAAAAACGCGGTAAGCCCTCTAATTTTTTATTTTTGATTCGCCATTCTATAACTTGTCAATATATAAACAATTGGCAGGCATACAGTCAGAAAGAATCGAGGAATAACTAAACAAAGTGGCACGATGCCTATGTACTTATTATTTTGGCCAGTAGTGTATATATATGTAAACCAATTTCCGGTTAATAATATAAATTACAATATGTTTTAAAAATTTCAAAATGGCGGAAGTGTGAATCATTTAGTTGGTAGCTTTGTCAAAATCCTTGCACAAGGAGTTTAGTAGGATGGAACAGTGCAAGCAAAATTTCTTTCTAAAATAATACTTTTTTAAAAAATTTCAGCTGTTTGGTAAAAAAGTACGAATATCAAACAAATAAATAAATGATGCTCCATAAAGAGTACATTTAAGAATATGTAGTAGATCATGAGATATTGTGTACACCAGTTTGGAAATCGTGGTTTCCAGAAAAACTCAAAAGAAGAAAACTGTGCCGGTTTATGCTAGAGCAAGAGCGCTCACTTTAAATCGCTATAAGTTCTGAACTAATTTGAGTTCGGATGTGGCCAAGGTCTTAAACTATTCTTAATAGTAAAACAAATTTTTAGAGACAAAATAAACATTGATTTAAAAAACAAATCAGTGTGGCGTAACCCCTTGTTCAGAAAAATATATTTTATAAAATTAGATGTTTGTTAATTACAAAAAAAATTATTTAATTATAATATTCCTAGATTCTTGACTTCTATGAAAACATTCCACCTTTTCTTAACACAGAGAATGGAAAATTGCGAGGCATTCTCAGTGACTCAACAGTGTAACATTTTTTTGCGATTCCTTGTTGCTGCTTTTGGTGTATTCTTGTTTCCATTTGCTGTGGTATATTTAATAACAGAGCATTAAGATGCGACACATTTGCAGTCAAGTCAACAAATTGCCGGCAGCAATGCCGCCCCACTCATCCCCACTCAGCCCCCGCCCCTCGTTTTCGTATTCGTATTCGCCATGCCCATTTGGCTCACACTCTAAAATGTTGACGACGTGCGCGCTTTAATCTTGTTTAAAAATGCGCAGCTGTAGCAACAACGAACGCAACGAGAAATTCGTGACTGAGCTAAGGTGAGGTAGCTTCAAACACACAGGCAAAAGTAGGGAAAAAAGCATCCGTGAGAAAGTCGAATATCTAAGTATCTTCACAAATTAATTATAATATAGTACATATTCTTTCTTCTTTGTAATCTAAATCGCTTTTAGAACCGCACTCCATACACTAGTCCAAAACTACTGTTGGCTCATTTTCCCATATCAGAATATTAGCTCACAAAGCTACAAGAAAAGTGCATAGTCCCTCTGTACATGTATAAAGAGCTGGGATACCTTCCCGAAAAAAGGGAAAGGTGCGTTGAGGTCTCGGGGAAGAAAAATGCTGGCTGTATTTAGGCAGACGTCTTGTCAAATCTGCGCTCTGAAGCATTCTAATGAGAAGTGCTCGGCTCCCAGTTTACTTGGCTCACCTTCGTTACAAGGCCGAAAGGAAAACAACAAGGATGTGCTATCACAGCAGCATAATCAAATGGCGTGGGGCATGGCAGCCACTTTGCATGCCTTTTTATGCCCATCTTGGATTTTCACATTTTCCTTTCTACCTGCGCAGCGGTTTTTTCTTTTTTTACGTGCGATATATAATTTCATATTTTTTAAGATAATTATGTCGATAAGTTGGGAAAAGGTAATGCATGACGGTAAACAAACCAAGAAGAAGAAGCTGCCTGCCCGAGGGTGAAAGAAAAACAAAGAAATTTTAAGCAAAAGCAATAGGAAGGAACAGCAAATTACAACAGAAGAGAAGGTCAGTTACCTTAAGATTGAATCTCGACAAGGAAAGCTTAGACTTATTTAAATAAACTCGAAAAATTGAGCGAATATCCGCAAATATGTACTTTTATAAAATTTTAAGTATTTTCTCGACTCTTTTTGGAACTAAAAAATAATATATATTTATATTCGAGAAAATAAACACAATCAGTATATTTCTTGTTGCTTAAAATAATCTCGCTTTCAATAGACTAACTTTAGCTGCTTTGGGAAAATAAAATCGAATCAAGAAACTGAAGTTCTTGCCAATGGCACCGGCTCACAGTTTCACTCCAGATCAGTAATAAAATGAGTTAACAGCAAAATTTTTTTACAGCTTGGTCTCTTTAAAACTTTCAGCTATAAGAGCGCAGTGGATGGGACAGGCAATGAGTTAGCCAAAGAGTAAATTTATTCCGGATCCGGAGAACTTCTGAGAATATTTATAATCTTAGAGTTTCATAAATCAATATCTTAAAAGAAAACAAATACAACTCTAATATTAATAGAAATGAAGGTACTTTCTCATTTCAGTTTTTTATGAACTAAACTACTACGGTCCCTATACCAGAATGATTTTGGAAATCATTGAAGATATTGTCTCAATGTGTAAAGAGTCGAAAATATTTCGGATCGGCCATTCAACGTAATTAGTCTCCCTCATTTCGTATGTGACACGCCCTCTGGTCACCATAATCAATAGCTCCAATTATGCGTGCATCGAATACGGCAATTTAAAATGCGAAATACCCGTAGTTGGGCCTGGTCCCATGGCCACATGGCAATTGCCTGGGATCAGTGGTGGAAACCTCAGCAACATTTAGCAGCGATGCATAAATCATAGCATACTTAACAGCGCAAACACGCACGCACACAGGCCAGTGAGTTTGAACGGCGCACATGCACATGTACGAGTATATTATATACGTGAAAAAGTATCCTAAATGTCCAGATGGCCTAACTCGCTCGCGGTTGTTTTGATTTTGTTTGCAACCTTTAATTAGAAATATTGCCACATACTAAATGAGTCGCAAAGTGCGGCCACGCAGCAGGATCGAGGTGATATGAATGGCGGGGCTGGACCAAAACAAATTAAATATTGAAAAACGGAATAATAATTATGAGTACAGCAGGGAGTGTTGAAGTGAGTTAATCCCGGCAAATGCAGTTAACCGCATTTGTGCATTTATCTATGCATTTATTCGCAAAATTAACTAATTTAAGTGACATGAAATATTTTGGTTACCATTCGGTTTGCATTGACGAGCGGACAAACAAAGAAATTATTATAGCATTGATGATGAATCAGCCGCCAATTGAGTCATACGTGGGCTGCTACATATATTTCTGGCCTAATAATGAAAATACGAATATTTATTAAGGAAAATAGTTTTATTGTTTTTCAAAATATTCTCCATCAAGATTTACACACTTTTGCATGCGCTCAAACCAATTTTCGAAGCACTTTTCCACTCTGATTGACACACCTCAAAAACATGGTTTTTGAATGCTTCAACAGCATCTTCTGGCGACGAAAATCGTTGACCACGCATTTTCTTCTTGATGTGAGGGAATAAAAAGAAGTCATTTGGTGCCAAGTCAGGACTGTACGGCGGATGACCCATCAATTCGACGTTTTGGCCAGTCAAAAAGGCGCTGGTTTGAGCCGATGTGTGAG